>JASCZW010007351.1:0-68729 GCA_034211315.2 Aedes japonicus
GAACTTTGTTCGATCGAAAATTTTGGGTGATAATGAAGAAGTTGAAGAAAAGCGGAAAAACATTCAAAACCGATGAAGCTTTGAAGAAAATCTGGGAGAAGAGAAGTATACAAGCATTCCGCTTGGGGAAATTCAATAAATTATGCAATACGGCTGCCACCCTGGTTATTTAATCCCTGAAAATTTGAGAAATATCCGATTTAAAATGAATTTTTCGTGATCATTGTTGTGTGTCTTATTTTTTCGAGTTCAGTCTTTAACGCCGAAAACTCAGTATTTCTTTTATCTGTGGAAGTCTTTATTAAGTAGTCAATGTTTCCGTTTGCTGATTGTTGATTCGGGGACACACTCCGACAGTTCGCTCTCCTGTTGACGGGACAGGACTAATGTTTTAATCTAGTGGATCATGGCCCTTAACGGTTGGCGCTCTCCTGATATTGACGGGACATGGACCAATATTTCAGGCAGTTAGTTCGCGACGCACTCCGGCAGTTCGCTCTCCTGCATACGTGGCATGAACCATTATTTCAATCTGGTGGTTCAAGGACACCTACTGATAGATCCGTCAGCTGTACTAGGACAAACGCCTGCGCTTCAGGCTGCTGGTTGGGACGATCCGACAGTTCGCTGGCCTGCATACGGGACAAGGACCAGTGTTTCAGACGGTGGTCACGCTTTTATCCGACAGTTCGCTCACTATGTACAGGACTAGGGAAACAATGTTTCGGGCAGTTGGTTCCCGATATGCTACTGATTCGGTCTCCTGTAAACCCAGGACGCAATGCTTCAATATGGCAGTTCTGGATAGTTTCCCCAAGTAGCACACTACGATCATAGTTAGTTGTAGTAACTTTGTTATGACTTAGCATGTCAAATTTATGTTATCTCAACTGAAATGCAGCATGATGTGCTACTGGGGTTAACTCGCCTGTGAATAGGACAAGGACCAACATTTTAGCCAGTTGGTTCGTGACGTCCGACAGTTCGCTCCATTGTAGACGGAACAAGGGACCAATGTTTCGGTCTGGTGGTTCGAGGACGCACACTGATAGTTCGGTCAGCTCCTGAACGGGACAAGTACCAATGTTTTCAGGCTACGCGCAGCGCAGTCCGACAGTTCACTGATCAGGGCACAGTCCGACGTTTACAGTCAGGGGCACAGTCGACGTTCGCTAACCTATATACAGGATAAGGAACCAATATTTCAACCAGTTGAACCCTATATGCCTCCGACAATTCGGTCTCCGGTAAACAGGACTAGGACCAAGGCTTCAACCTGGTGGTTCTGGATAGTTTGTCATGAACGGGACAAGGATCAATGTTTCTGTTTGGTGATTCGCGGACGTCTATGACAGTTCAGGTGGCGGTAACCGGGGCAGGACCAATATTTCCGGCAGTTGGTTCACATGCCACTCAACAGTTCGCTCACTGTAGACCTTGAGACAAGGATCATTATTTCAGAGGTGCTGGTTCTGAAACAGCAGTTCTCGGAAAATTCAGAGTGCAAACAGTTAACAGACGATATTAAGTTTCGAATTTGTAAGGCTTTACTAACTGATGGTTGTTAAAGGAATCAATGAGGTTATTCCGAGAGTCGAGTGACTTTTGAGGATTCCATCCAGAATGTGCCGGAAATCCAAAAATCATACCGATCATCATTGATTTGGATGAAACTTGGCACATGAGTTCGGTACGTTGGAAAAAAAAATTCCACTGGTGTTAAGATAATTTGGGTTCAAGAGTAACTTTTGAGATGGGCGTATGTGTTTTTCAACATTTTACTTGAAAAATCGTAGTTCAAAAACATTACATTTGAGAGAAAAAACTTTATATAAAGGGAATTGTAGGGAACTAAAAAGCCTTTCTTAAAAAATATACACAGAAAAAAATTTTTTTTTCATCAAGAAAAATCAAAAATAATTACTAAAAATAAAATATCTAAAAAAACATATTTTTAATATTTTTTAATTTGTTGTATGGAAATTTGAGGAAAAAAGACACGTTTAAAAAAACTCTGAGGATGGACGCTCTTATAATAAAAAAGTTTTTCAAATAGCGAACTTTCGGTGTATATTTCAAATTTGGTTATTCATTCTTATAAATAAATTTTGATGTTACAATATGGTTTTTGGAGATCATTACAAACAATAATGATTATAATGATAAACCACGTAAACGCAACCGTTTTCAAGATATTTCTGATTTTCTTT
This sequence comes from Aedes japonicus, assembly GCA_034211315.2. NCBI lineage: Eukaryota > Metazoa > Arthropoda > Insecta > Diptera > Culicidae > Aedes > Aedes japonicus. The sequence goes on from JASCZW010007351.1 coordinate 2,211, forward strand.
CGTAAAATTTCAAAACCTCAAAAAATACGCCCTTTTCATAAATTACTCGTGATATTAAAACAACAATAGCTAACGATTGTTTCTCTTGTGTTTTAGCCTTTTTTAAACACATGCATATGTGCCTCTTACTTACTCTTAACAGCTCGTCGATTGAAAAAGCTTCACTTAAAGTTATAAAGACAAAAATAATGAATTATGGTTGGATTTATACTTATATATACCATTTATTAGTCTCGGTCATTGATAATATTACATAAACATTATATAAACTATTGATTGCTTTTATATATATTATGAATCCTGCCTTCTTCGTCATTCGAAAACAGTTTTACAAAACTTCGTTTTCTGAAATTGGAACGAATGAGTGGTACTTTTGTGTACCTGCAATCGTTTTAGTCTGTCAGTAAATTTCATTCCATTCTACCCCCTGTTCATACTCTTCATGTGATACATAACAAAACGACATTTTTGTTAAACAATCATCACTTTTTTGGTTCGCCCATTCCGAATAACTCTAATGCACTTTTTATAGGGTGTTCATGTTGTACAGCAAGGCTTGCATATCTTGCCATTCGTTTTAATGTACCACCAATTGCATCGCAAGGTCCCTTACCGTGGGATGTTGCGAAAAAATACCATTCAGCATCAATATTGTATTTCTTTTTAAACTTACAAAGGCTTGCAAAGTTCTTCCTATTTTTATATTGGGATGCTGCCCCGTCAGACATAAACGTAGCTTTCTTTACTTTAATTTTGTTTGCAAAAAAGCTTATTAGTTTTGAAATAAACACCTGCACCGCAATCGTATCATGTTTCAACACTTCTGAGATAACAATGAAACTGATATTTTTAAGTATTCCAGATTCCGTGTAATAAATGACAAAGGGTGAATAGTGGCTTGCTCATTACTCCAATAACTACTTTGAACAGCATCTTGAAAAACAAATGAATAATTTTCAGAAAAATCACAAATTATTATTACTTCGCCGTCTTTAAGACAACTTTTATAATCTCTCAAGAAACTAGACTGCTGAGATTTGACAAAATCGTGGGATACTAATTGTTCCAACTTTTCACAAAAATAAGCAATAAATTCATCAATTGGTTTAACAAGTGTCTCTAAACTACATCTATCAGTTGAAATCCATTGCTCAAAAGATACTTCAACTAAACCACGTTTTCTAATTTGTCTGTTAAACTACTCTCCAAAATCTGAAACATCTTTGAACTTTTGCGGGCATAATTTACGTTCAGGAACTTTTTAGCCGATATTGGCGAAACGTTGATTCCAGCTACGCCCTTGTTATGGCACTGACATTAATGATATTGCCGATGGCGTTTCCTCGAGACCATACAAGTCTACTTGCCGTGATGTAGATGGTTGTGGATCCATAATGTTAGTAATTGATGGTTTCTCACTAGGCTCCGAAATTGCAGCATGGGATTGTTCCGTTCTATTTAAATGCAAACGACAATTATCACAAATCATCAAAGAAGTGTCCAAATGTGTTTTGCCCATAAACTTGAGTTTTTTGACATTTTGTTCGGTTAATTTACGAAGGTTTTTGAGCTACCGTTTAGTGGGAAACGGCATACAACACTTCTTCATGTTAAACTCCATTTTCAGTTCACTCAGATAGATTTTACTGATGAATGCGACTATCTATAAGCATTAGGCTGATGCAAAATTCGAAATATTTGCTCCCCTAAAGCTTAATCGACGCCAATTTGGAGTCCTGATAGTCCCCAAAAAATTTTTAACACATTTGGTTGTAATTTGGCTTTGCACACGCTATTCAAAGTTTGTATGGGAATTAGTATGAAGAATCTCAAACTTACATTTCCAGATCCCTAACATCTTGATATTATGTCCTTAAACCAAATCTATATATACATTCATATAGTGTAAGTTGTCAACTATCAAAATGCCGAAGATACCTGACATGTAAATTTTATTCAAAAATAGTTATTCAACAAATATAATAATAGAAGTAAAAAATATGTAATGTATATAAAAAATAAAAATATAAAATATATAAAATATATATAATAAGATAAATAAAATAAAATATACAAATATATGAATATAAAATATAAAAAACATAAAAATAATAAGAAAACAAAAATAAGAAATAAAACATCATACCTAAAAGTTGTGTATTTTTATGTTTTATTGAATAACTATTTTTGTATAAAATTTACATGTCAGGTTCTTTGGCATTTTGATAGTTGACAACTTACACTATATGAATGTATATAAGATTTGGTTTAAGGACATAATATCAAGATGTTAGAGATCTGGAAATGTAAGTTTGAGATTCTTCATACTAATTCCCATACAAACTTTGAATAGCGTGTGCAAAGCCAAATTAAAACCAAATGTGTTAAAATTTTTGGGGACTATCAGGACCCAAATTGGCGTCGAATTAAGCTTAGGGAGCAAATATTTCAAATTTTGCATCAGCCTAATAAGCATATATATTGGCTGTGGTACCTTTGGAAATGCAGGTATAAAACATCTCTGGTAGTTTACAGGCAGCGTACATTAGCTGTTTTTTATATGAGAAGATATACCTGACATACGTTATAGCTACTATTTGTCTACCTACCTTAAACAATATGTGTTACTTTCATCGCTACATCACCGAACTGTTCGGTGTAGGTTTCACACACTACACCCGACCTCTAACATCGTTGGAGCTTGGCGAAAATAGTCAGCAGTTCGATATGACCCTCCGCATCGTTGTCATCATCTGTCCATTTCACACTTGTCGCCCCTGCGACATCTATCTCTGCTACTTCTCATCGCTTAGCAAATTCGCTCCCTTCATTCTCTGAGCGGCCCGACCGATACAGCCATAAAACAATTATAAACGAGGGGGGTGTCACTCCCACGATGAGCGTCAAATAAAGTTTCCCTGACATGAGAATTTCCACGATGATGACGATTTTCTTTGCGCTGCAAGCATTTTTTTGCGATTGGCACGATCAATCGCGATGAGAGCGCGATGACGATGTGATCAGAATAAAAACTATCACTGACAGCATCAAACTGCTCGAAAAATTTGACAACGAGAACTGCCAGAAATAAAATGACATTTCGCGATTCCAAACATTCCATCAATAAAATTGTCTTCTGTCATTGCACGAAAAACGACTCCGGATTTTGTGTTTCTGTTGACTCCTCTGCATTAGCCCGCCGGGCGAGTCGCCATCAATTCAGTTTTCCCTATCTTCACGCCTTTTGGTCTACAATACACCGTCTGCTGCTGATGCTTCTCACGGTAGCTGCAGCCGCAGTTTAAAGCCGAATAGTTGCAGATGTTGGATCAAACTTAATTTCAACGGAGAGTACCACAACGATACCATCAGCCTTTGGTGAAGTATATCCATCCAACATACGGGAGTCGAGCTAGGACGACGAGTTCGTTAACCATTACCTTACTCATTACGGCTACCAAAACTACGGAACCCAAATCGGCACAGTCCCCAACAACCGACGACAACAACAACAACCGCAGAATTCATAACATCAACAACATCCTGTCGTCCCATTTTATTTCCACCTATCAATGAGCTAGGTTTGTTACAATTCAGTACCGGATCTGTGCCACAATCTAACTAATGTAATGAATACGAATGCAATCAAGATCCCGGGTGTCCTGTATTGCTGCAACGGAACATCGCATGTGTTCCGAAAGCTACCACTTGATGGTACATGCACATGCGAAACGACACGATCCGGGAGCTGGTACTGAACAAGTCTATCAAGTACATCAAGCAGTTGATATCGCTCTCGTTTACGGATGGCTGAATTCAGAAGATAAGCAGTTCGTTTTCTTCACCGAGTTGTCTGAACTTTTTCCAATAACAACATCCTGGGCAGAAACTAGCTACACAAGCTGTTAAAGCCGACTTGTCATTTCCATCTGTCCGGGAAAACATTCAAACTGCTAGTTTATTTGTAAACCCGTCACCGCGTATTTTATTTGGGGCTCAAATGCCAGCGGTCGAAAAACCAATTACCTTGGGAAAGACTCTATCGCATTCCCCTCTCGGGTATCTGACCTGGGTTAGTTGCTCACTGTACTACTGCTGTTGTCATTAGCAACCGTCTAGGGAAAGCAAATTTTAGAGGCCAAAACAGCACCGGCAGTTTTTAGGAAGGAGAGTTCTTCCAGGCTGAGAAACCCGCTATAAATTGCGCTGGAGTCCGATCCACCGCCAGCAGCATTTGCTGTGATTCAGCCGTTATTGATTTTGATCGGATACAGTGTCAGAAGTTACGCTTTTGGCGATTAGGCCGTCACCTGATTGGATTCCTCAGCAATTCCACAGCTCTCGATGTAGGCAGTCAAAACTGAAATAATTGTGATTGGTTTGCGTTATTACTTTATTTTCCGATTTATTACGGTGTAGACCGTGTGGATCTTTTACCAATTCCGTTGGATTCTTAAAAAAAACTCAGTACATACGATGCTGCTGCTGCTTGCTACTTTCTATAAGCAGCTTGCACATATGTGATCATATCTTGGCTGGAATTAGTGTTAGAATTCGGAATTGTTGTGATGCTGGGTGCGGCAACCATCACGGGTTGCACGGTAGACTCATACTCTAACACTATTTCCATTTCTTGTATCCAAAACGGATCCGGATCATTCAAGACATTGCAAGCTTTATCGCCCAACGTCATACCGTCACCGTTGGTCGTTACTAGTGGACCATTGTTCGGTTCGAAGAGCAACTTATCGGTGGGCAATTCTTCCATGATGCCTCCCCCTCCAAAGAGCGACATGGAATTGGAAAGCACCTCTAAACACTTCGGACAATGAAGGCATGCTGTTTTTTATTTACGCCCGGTGCACTCGTGATCCTTCAGTTGCTCCGCCATCTGGAAAAGCTTCATACAGAACAAACTAGCATATAAGTTCATCTATACAGGCAGGCGTCAAAGGTGGAACATAAACACTTACCAATTCCTATTACTTTTAGACTATCGATGTTGTTTCGGAAAGCACTGATGGATGCTATTCGATTCACCTGCTCAAAATAAGCAAAACAAATTTCGATAGTGTTGCCAGAAATGGAAAGTGATGCTCGAATTGAAATGGCATGGCTGCCAGTAATCAATATCAATGCTCACGATTCGAGTAAGGATCGGTCACGATGAGATGCGATTACGCGATGAATTTCGCGATTACTAATACTGTTGCGATTAATGACGATAATGGAAGCGATGGATTTTTATGTGAATTTGATAAAGATTCGCAGCGATTCAATGTGCAATCGCACAGTTGCGTACCCCTCGATTATAAATATATTGATTGCAATATTAAAACAATAGTGCTATTTATCTTGTTCTTTTCAAATGAGTCTTCTTATCATCCTGATATCAAAAGAAAAGAGGACATTAGAGTAATGTGAACGTTATAATATGAAGATCTTGGAAAATTTATCATTTCTGGTGGAAATCTCGATTAACTTAAGAAAAGAGCGAATTTTCTGAGGTTTTTTCATTCTATTGAAATAAAATCCGAAAAATCTCGAAAACGGTTGCGTTCAGGTGATTTATTATTATCATCATTATTGTTTTTAATGATCGCCAAAATCATATTGTATAATTAATTTTCATTTATAATAATGAATAACCAAAATTTGAAATATGCACCAAAGTTCGCTCTTCGGAAAACTTTTTTATTATAAGAGCGTCCATCCTAGAGTTTTTCTCAAAACGTGTCTTTTTTCTTAAAATTTCCACAAAACAAATTTGAAAAATATTAAAAATATGTGTTTTTATATTTGATTTTTAGTATTTATTTTCGATTTTTCTTTATGAAAAAATTTTTTTTTTCAGTGTACATTTTTTTACAAAGCCTTTTTGGTTCTCTAAAACTCCCCCATATAAAGTTTTTCTCTAAATGTAATGGTTTTGAACTACGATTTTTCAAGTAAAATGTTGGAAAAAACACATACACCATCTCAAAAGTTACTCTTGAATCCAAATAATCTTAGCTACCAGTGGATTTTTTTCAACATACCGAAGACGTGTGCAAGTTTCATCAAAATCGAAGATAGTTGAGTTTGGTGACCGACCGATTTGGCGTGGAATCAGTCTTTTGTCACTTGGTGAAATGGGAAATGTTATCTGCGGTGACATGACTCTCTGAGCAAATACAATGTTGAGTCACATCACTGCAGGTGACATTTCTCACTTCGCCAAGTGACAAACGTCACATAGACTCTCAGGATAACCGTCAATCAATTTGCTTTCAGCCTCGTTCATGACCAATGGCCGAAACACAATGTGAACGGAAACGACAACGGCAACAGGATTTGACAGTTGTTGCAAATGACATCGATATATATATAGGATATATATATATATATATATATATAAGGACATATATGTCCAATTAGAACCGTCTTGAATCTGGAATGTTTTCTTTCCGAGAAGCAGGCTTTGTTATCATTGTTATCATTGTTATTTCTCATTAGAATTGAAACTTGACACCACTCTTAAATATCGGAAGAAACTAAGTGCAGTTTCCGGTCCCTTTTGCCCACTGTGCACTGTGGAGGTTATCAGTGGGGTAACCAAGATAACGACGCCACACCTCCATAATTTTTCCACTGCGAGCTGCAATTTTCCCAGCCCAGCGTCGCGTCGTCCGATTGGTGGTGGCGGTGGTGATGACGTACGTTTCAGCAATGGGTCGCATTTATCGGCGTCATTCTAGCGACGCTGTGACAATAAGGAGTTTCGAAGATTAATGATAGTGCGGTTTGCCATGTTGCATTCGCGCGGTTGGATACAATTTGTTGTGGTGGTACGTTCGAGTGTTAACAAGAGTTTCCAAATTTATCAACCACTTGGAACGACCTTTGTGCGGGATCTTCGCCGAGGAATTCATAAATAATTCATAAACAATTCACGGTGCCATTTTCAGAGTGAGGATAAACATTTGCAGAGGGGAAAGTTTCGTATGCCTTTTCTGGGGACGGTTCGTTAGGTTCGCTGTTTCCGGTAAATAACGGTTCTTCAAATTCTAATGGATCGGGATGACGCAGCTTTCAGCAGAGGAGAAAACTAATTGCAAAGAAAAGCAGAAACTCACGAAATTGGATGTTGTTTGCCGACTGGAAAGTTTGAGCTTTGCGAGTGATTTTGTTTTTCAACTGCTGGGTGTGGCTGGTTTAACAGCTCAAGTCGGTAATCAAAGTGGCTATTCATTTGAAAATCGGGCCGGGGAAAACGAGATCCAATTTAGGAATTTTACTCGCCATCGAAGTGATTCGAAATCAAGTGGAATGAAACTCATTTAAAATTCGTAGCACCATTTTGTTTGTCGCAGTATTAGGAAGAGCAAAAGTTAGGTGCTGCGGATGATGCATGTCGTAAAAGCTACGAGAAGCAAAAACTCTCTAGACAGATAAAAGTCGTTCAAATAATGAAGCATCTCAAACTGTAATGTGTTGATTACCCTCGAATAATTTTTCTAACTTCCTCCGGATGGTTTTACGACAACTCCGAAGAAGTTTCAACAAATACCCTGTATGCTGGCTTCCGTGGAAGGGTTCTTACTTCAAGAAGTTTTTGAACGGAAGGAATTTCCATCTCGCATCTTTCGGATGTGAATTTGAAGTTGCCAGAACATAATACTCGCTTGTCTGGTGTTATTTGGTCCACAGCATCCGCCCGATGTTTTCTTCTTATTGCTCAACGAAGGTGTTTTCAAACTTTTCCTGAACGTCTCTTCCACCACTTAGGAGTCTAAATTAAGGAAGATGGAAATTTACGTTTTTCTTTAACAATTTGCACTGACGATCACTAAAACTTGAAAAGAAACTCAAAACAACAGTCTTAAGAGACTTTTTCGATAAATCTGTTGACATGAGTAGCTTACACAGGAGTGATTGCACGTTAGTTTTTCACGTTTCACGTTTATTGTTTGTCGCGTAGCATTGCTCTTGCTATCAACTTCCAACGAAATGTTTTGAATGCAAATTCACAGATTTTATAGCATAAACCACCCGGAATCACAGCAAGCTATGCCCGCGAACGGTTGAGTTTTTCTGAGCTGTCAGGTTTTTTCTCGGTTTTTACGCCTGTGTGTGATTATTAATTTCAAATGAATTTTTGCATTTTAAAATGATGGTGCTAGTGGACCAAGGAAAATCGCTCATAAAAATACCGCCCGTAGTTATGTGTTGCCACGTGTGCTGTGTGCCTCTAGGAATTGGAAAGCATACAGAAAATGTGTTCAAAAGCATTTAATTCCCGGAAGGCAGGAAAAAATTGCAACCGGGAGGAAGGAACGTTTTAATCGAATTAGGTTTCGATTTTTTTTTCTATTTTTTTGAATATTTGTGATATTGCAAAGCGCGAGTTTCAATTTTTAGTCATCGATTCGATTAATCGTCGCGAATTACGTACTTGAGTAATTGTACTAATCGAATTAATTTAGAGACGCAACAAGCAAATTATGAAATCAATAAGCTTAAAATGCTAAACAATAAGAAGTAAAGATGCTGTGTCCTGTGAAGCTGTGTCCTGTGAAGCTGTGTGCTTTCACAACAAGCTTGATCTCAACTTAGTGTTCTAAATGCAATTCCACAGCTATTAATTGAGAGCCTTCGATTAGTATGATTATGTGGCAAGCACAAGCCCAGAGAGTCCAGAAATTTTCCCTAACGAAATATTCCTAGTCCAGACCGGGAATTGAACCCAGCCACCTCCAGCATGGTGTTGCTTTGTAACTGGTCCTTTACCGACTGAGCTAAGGGAGGACCCGCTTTGCGCACTTTAGCCAAAACACCACAAGAATGTCAAGCGGCCACCAACAAGGAAATGTGCAGTCATCTAAAGCGCTAGCTGAAGTTCATAGACGATGCATCATTTTTCCACCGTACTGTCACAAACTAAATCAGATTGCGCCGTAAAAAGAGTCTAAGATTGAATTTGTTATTGTAGAGTCAATCGTTTCAATTGCAAATCAACTCGATTAAGAAGGAGCTGAAGATCGCATGTGTGCCGTGTTTTTTGTGTTGAGATTCTTCTTTCATTCTGGGCTCTCTTCAAATAACAGATTGTTCCTTTTTTAAACAAGAGCTGAACTCAGGGTTGCCAGATGCACAGATTTTTCTAGATTGACACAGATTGTTTTCCATTTTTTTTTTGTATGTAAAGATTACAGATATTTGAGATAAGCCAAGATTTTTAAGATGTTTGTCATTTGCTTCAAATTGACTAAAACAGTACATTTTAGGATTCAAATTTTTATCAACTGCACTTTTAGTTTGCTGTTGAAGGCCCATGAAGCAAAAGAAAACAATTCAAGCTGAACAATGCATTAGGTCCTAAGTAACATTGAGAGATTCTCTTCGTCGACTTTCTCTTTCGTTGTTTGTATATTAAACGATTTGCTGATGTTTTAGACATACTGGATCTTTAATTACTCTTTATATTACCGTAATGTGTGCAGAAAATACTTGAACATGTTTTTACATAGCCGTAGGAACGCAAAAAGAAAGTCGATGAAGAGAGTTTCCCAATGTTACTTTGGACCTAATGAACTGTTCAGCTTGAATTGATGCTGACACTACAGTGACAGATGACTGTCTTAAAGTCAGTATATGTGTCTGCCCCCAATGATAAATTTGTTGAGATAATTTTATAAAATTTATTTAAATTCTCAAAGATGTTATGAAAAGTTCTCAAATATTCCTTGTCGTTTCCTTGAATATTTTACTGAATTTTATGGGCAATCACAGCCAAGGATTTTTTTCAGGAGTTTCTTCTGGCAGTTCATCGGCAGTTCTTCAAAACGTTCTAGTGATGAATTTTTTGGAGGAACCCCTGAATTTGTTAGAACACCTGAAAGAACTATACAAAAACAATAAGGCACTTCCTGAAGTAATTCTTGGAGAAAATCCTGATTTATTGAAAAAAAATTCAAGAATTCCGTAATCTCATCTTTATTTCTTTATTTTGTGGTGGCAGCAAGAGAAGTGCTTGGATCCAGAACTGTCGATGATACCTGGGAGGAGGCCTTCTAGGCCGATCTGCTCTGCTTTCTATACAGAGTTGAATAAACAGATCATTGAACGCTTTGATTTGAACGATCCAGTTTTAACTCGTGCATCGAGCGTTTACCCCAAGAAGCTGAACACTTCGGAGGAGTTCAACTCGATTAAACGGTGTTTCGATCAAAATCGACTTATCCTTGGCGATCGACTTATACTTGGCGCATTTCCTTTCATCGTGCATTAAAAAATTTGCACACTCCTCGTGCATGGCGAAAATCCAAACTACTCTCACGCCTAGTTTACGACATTGTAGAATGTGGCTAAATCAATTGTGACCAACGTATTAAAAGTGTTCGGTGAACGACGGTGAAAAGTGTTCGGTCGACAGCCAGGAAAGCAGAATCGGGGAGAAATCGAAAGTCGGAGGCCACAGTGACAACAAGAAAGTTGCCCGGTTTGTAGTGGCGCCTTCAACCGTAAATTGAGCTAAAAAATGAGCTGGACTGTCGACTTACAAAAAGTGGTGACTCCAAATCGCGACGATAAACAAAACATGTCGGCCAAAGCACGATCGCGAAAGTTGTTCACGAAGATGCTGACGAAGTTTGATTGCGTGGTACAGGACGATGAAACTTACGTCAAGGCAGACTTTAAACAGCTTCGCGTTTTTCGCTGTTTCGCAAGTGAATCGATAATCATTAGAAGTTTTGAAGTTCGATATTGAGACGCCTCATAGCGGGGATATGATTATTGGCAGAGTGTGGAGCGAAAAAAAGAAGGCCAGTGCATGTAGAAAACGGCCATTTGCTTGTCAGAAGCAGCAATCGACGACAAAGCGCATGCGTTGCATTCAGATGCATTCACCACGTGGTGTACAGAGTTTTGTTAAGCAGGCTGCATATCTAAAGGGCTGTTAAGCAACGTTAATGTTTGCGCTATTTTGTCGCGAGCTGGCATGAAATTCATTGCGAATCAAAGTCTAAAATTTTTATTTTTCCGAATGAACAAGCGAGTGTCATTAAGGAAGCGGAGATGGGTGAGATCAATCTGAGTATAACTATATAATTTACATTTCCAAATCTGGAAGTGTGTTATCCAAATGATATCGGTAATGTTTACATGCGGGGCTTACTGTATGTGAAAGTAACCTCTGAATGGGCGTGACTTTCCAGACATTCTTAAATGAGTTGCTGGATCTGCAGTAGAGCTATCACTTTCTAGCTCTCGGAATAAAGCTGCTTCCAGTAGTCACTTGGGGGATTGTTGTAAACAGATTTTTTCCATAATACCATTGCCGGCCAATGAGTGTTAGATTGCACACACACAGCTGGCTTTCTTAAACGATGCATGGACTATCACCAATCCTTAATACTTTTGCAACAGGAAAATTCGAGCTCTTTTGTTTGGCCCAAGTACAAACTGAACTTTGAAAAAGCTCTAGTCTCAGCTCCAGTCCCAACGAAAGTGACTGTTTTTGTGGTACAAAGTAAGCCACGATACACAACTTCACTTCAACTCTTGCAAAGGAAAACTTCATCCTGAAAGCAACTTTTATCTCCATGAACACAACGGGATGCTTTCAAGGTTTTGCTTTTGTCACAAGATCATCTTCAATGCACTTTGAAACCAATCAAACAATTTTGCTACTTAGAAAATTACGTGAAAGTATCGTAGAAAAGGACAACAACTTGAAAAACGCGTCCGCTCGAAGCCAGAGCCTACTTCCATTTTTTTCAATAATAGTAATATTAATTGAACATGTTTGAATATTTATCGTAACTTTGAAATATCTGAATAATCTACTGGATTACAACTGGTAATTTTATGTTCTGAACACCAGGGCAGTTTGAATGACTTAGATCATCCCAAGATTATCTACTTATGTTTTTTTTTTTTTTTTTTTTTTTATTTCTTTATTATAGTGGCTTTCAGCCTCCTGGGCTGGTTCGCCATCTACTTATGTATTTTTACTTTCGAAAATACAAACTGATTATGCTACAATACAAAACATAACTTAGCATGACACAAAATGCTTATGTTACTACAGCTCAAGTTTAAAGTTCTAAACTCCAGTACAGGTTGGATTATCTAGAATATCTCAAGGCCTTCTACACTACTCAATAAATATTTTTAAATACATATTGATACACATTTTCAACCTACATACTGTTACAACTGTAGGTCTTGTGTTCTGAACTCATGGACAGTTTAGATGACCTCGATCATTTATCAGTTTATCTCATAATGTTTTTTACGTTCGAAAATATTCACTGAATATGGTTTATTACAGTGACCGGCATATTTAAAAATCCACCACGTCATGTAAAAGTCAAATAGCTCTAACTTTTTTTCTTCGCGGCAAATCCTTTCCTATTATTGGTGACTTTCTTCAACTATTATTTCTTTAAATTGGGTTGTTTATTTCGGCACTTAACTCAAATTCAGTGAATTACTAATAAATACGATTAAAATCAACGAATTCAGGTAGGACAAAAATAAAATCCACCGTTAGTAAATATTTTGCACGCTGTATCCCATTGGCGTACCTCATTTTTTGAATGCGTTGACATTTCTATGTTTACATGCATTATAAATCTCTACAAAAACCCGGAAAGTCTACGCGTTGTTTCAAGCAAAATTAAAAAACATGGGAGGAAAGAAAATCTCGTTGCAAGTTCGTAATTTAATCGTCCGTGACTGCAACAATAACCAGTCTCAGCGGAAAATCGCTGAAAAATATGGAGTAAGTCGTGGTGCTGTTCAGAACATATTTTTTGAAGCAACAAATGCATGGAAGCGTTGCTGATCGGGCCGGAAAAGGGCGTAAGCGGAAGTCTGACTCACGAGCCGATGCACGGATAATCCGCGAAATCAAAAGAAACCATCCATTACGATCCGAGAAGTGAAAGAGAAGCTGGATCTACCGATTTCGGATCGAATCAATCCGGCGACGGATTGCTGAACATGGAATGCGGAGCCATTTTGCAAGGAAGAGACCGTTTATCAGCGTGGTAAATAAGAAAAACGATTAGCATTTGCAAGAAATCACATAAATAAGCTGATAGAATTCTGAAGCACATTGTATGGTCCGATGAATCAAAGTTCGAGTTATTCAACAAAAACGACGTCTTAGAGTGTGGCAGGAAGAGCCATGAGGGACTGCAGGACAGACATCTCCAACCATCGATGAAACACGGTGGAGGCAACATTATGGTGCGGGGTTGTTTTTCGTGGTTTGGGCATTGGAAATCTGGCCTCAGTTGGTGGCTATGACTGCAGATGGGTATATTGATATTTTGTGCGAAAATCTCGAGGAGTCGTTGCTAAAGATGGGGTTGAGCTAATTACACTTTCCAACAAGATAACGACCCAAAGCACACGGCAAAGAAAACACTTGGTTTCTTCCGTTCTAACCGCATTAAACCTTTGGAATGGCTGCCTCAGAGCCCTGATTTAAACCCGATAGAGAATCCATGGGCAATCTTGGACAATAAGGTCGAGAAAACTGGAGTAACCAACAAACAGACTTATTTTTCAGCGTTGGAAAAGGCCTGGAATGATTTGACCATCAACACCAAAAAACTTCAGGAAAGTATGCCGAAACGGCTGCAACTGGTAATCCAAGCAAAGGGTGGTCATATTGATTATTAACTCGATGGAAATTATTTGATTTAACTTGTTTTTTCTTTCTCACTTGAAGTGGATTTTTATTTTTGTCATACCTTAGAATAGAATGTTTTTGTAATTTGTTATGTATCTTGAATTCTATAATAAATACTACCAATACAATGACGTTAAAAAATACTCTTGATATTTGTCTTTGACACACGTGGGAAAGATTACCAACCATTAAGAAAAAGATATAAGTTTTGTGCAGTTTTTTGCAGTACTCATAGGTGGATTTTTATTTTTGCCGGTCACTGTACGTATTGTAACTTTTTATAGCCGAAAATGCTATAGTTTCTACTGAAAATGTTAAGTTCTGAACTCTACGACAGTTTTGATGACCTAGAACCTTCCAAAAGTTTCATTCAATATGTTTGAACACATTTCGCAACCTTATCTAGCCCTAAAAGCTTCTGTTACATTTGTACATCTGAAGTTCTGAACTCAAGTACATTTTGGATAACCTACAATATTCCAGAAACATACAAAAAAAAATTGACGTTTATCAACGGCAATAATACGTATACATATGTACCATACTCTAAAACAACGCTTTGCTATATTAATAAACCATTTTTATCTGAACTTCTTCATATTCAAGATGCTCTAGGTCATCGATAAGGCCTTAAACTCATACGTTTTTCATTTTTTTTCCAAATAGAATTGACGTTGAACAAATTTGCCTCACACAGTTTAAACTTTTATTCAGTTTGTAATTTCCTACAGCCATTTCCTTTCTGGGGTTTAAATATGACCCCTTAGGCCTGGAGGAGTTAACAGGATCTAGATAACAACTATGTTTTGCGGTACCCGTTCAATTCTGGCACATGTGTCGTAGCTGTTTCGAATGCAAGTGTGTTCGCATGTTGATGCTTTTTCAAATCCATCAATCTTCTGTGAAAGAGGACTGTTTTCTCGTGCGCTGCGTATTTGACGCTACCGGATATGCTGGACCTGGCGTCCTCTGTGGTGCCATGGTTTTATGCAGGGATGCAATAAGGAGCGCAAATCCTCTGATGGGTTCTCTTTCATCAATCGTACTTATATTCTCAGAACATTCTGCTCATTCCAGAGAGCTAGTAATGGCGCTATACCTATGGAGCTATATGGAATTTGGAAGTAATTGGCAATAATTTTCAGCTTACACTGATAGGCAAAATAAATGATGATTTTTTTTTGAAATTCTTTCATTCAAATTAAAGTAAACACGCTGTTTTCGTTTTTGATATCTTATTTTTTATTTTATTTTCAAGTTCTATACGAATAATAATGAAAAAAGAGTTTGACTTATAGAATTAAAAAATCAAACTATTTTGAAAAAAATTACTGTGACCAAAAAAGTGCCTACTTCAAAAATCGATATGTTTTCGATAAGTTTCCGTCGAGAGACGCCTCGATTGTTTATGTTTTGATATTTTGACGTGTTTTGAAGCAAACGGCTTGACCTGGTGCATTTGAACACGTGATCGCGTTTGATTCAGTTGAAAACAATGGAAAACGTAGTGATTTCGAAAGCAATTTCCTTGTGTATCCGAAAATTGAAGCATGGAGGAGGAAATGTGATGGTCTGGGAGTTGTTTTTCGTGGAGTGGAGTGGATGCATCTTGAAAACCGATGGAATATTGACGCCAGATTCCTACATCAACATCCTGCGAGAAAATATGGAGGTTTCGCTAGTCCAGACGGGTCTTGAAGAGAAGTTCGTATTTCAGCAGGACAACGACCCAAAGCATGCAGCCCAGACGACCAAGTCTTTCTTCCGGCCTTGTCGGATCAAACCGCTGGAATGGCCTCCACAAAGTTCGGACCTCAACCCCATCGAGAATTTTTGGGTGATTTTAGATGCCTGGGTTGACAATAAATTCAACTATTTTAAAGCCCTGAAGCGCGCCTGGGACGAGCTTGATCAACACCATCTGAGGAACCTGGTGGAGAGCATGCCGAAGCGCCTGCAGCTGGACACATCAATTATTAAAATGCTTTTCTTTTACTTGAATTGATCTAAACTCTTTTTTTATTATTATTCCATAAGTGAAACTTGTAAAGAAAATGAAAAATGAGATATTCACATAAGATGAGGTGGGCACTTTATTTTACCTATCAGTGTAAAAAATAAATCAACTTTGCTAGTTCACTTAAGTATATTTTCGCCGAGATGGTATATAGGACTTCCATGTGAACACAACACACAAAAGTTCACACGAACCCAAAAATTTCAGCGCTATCCACATGAGTTAGAGGTATAATGTTTCCATTTACAAAAATTGGCATATGCACAAAAAATGCCGATTTTTCATGGGTTTACCTTCACCCGCACTGACGCAACTACCCATGCAACATCAATCACAGTAGCCCATAAGTCAGCAGACAAAGTTTGACAGCTCTATCAGTCGAACTCTAACCGTGATGGCAAAAACAGTGAAGCAAGTGTGCGCGTTCAAAGAAGGACAGCTCGTCGTGTCGAAAACGGACATCGTGCGGTACTTTGTGGACGCCGGATATGCATCACTCCACTCCACGAAAAGCATCTTGGCATTATTAGACAACAATCGAGCATCGAAAGAAAGCCCGGTTCCGGACGGCCGACGACCCCAAACGACAAGAACCTCCAAAGGATGCTGAAGAGGAAGACCGAGGGAAAAGTGGCTACATCGCTGCGTGCGCTTGGCCGGGAGGTCGGTTCAACCGGCCAAACAGTGAAAAAGTACCTGACGAACATGAACATACATGTCAGGAAGCGGACGTCGCTTCCACTGGTTTTGGAGCTGAAGGCAATGACGCAGCGGTAGCGGCTGAATATGATGGTCAGCTCGATATTCCCGGCGAATCGCGACGTGGCGGTGGTGATGGACGACGAGACCTATCTCATCATGGATGGCAACGACTGGCAGGGCACTTGGTATTTTACTTCCCCCACGAAGGAAGAAAGCTCCGAGGTGAAGTTCATTTCACACACCAAGTTCCCCAAGAAGGTGCTGCTGTGGCTTACAATCAACGAGAAGGAGATGTCAATGCCGCTCTTCTTTCGCTCCGGACTGGCCGTGAACGGGGAAATTTATAATGTTGCGTCGTTCTTCAAGAAATACTGTAGCGGTATGATAATGAGCCATGTATGATGAGTAAACTTCGGAGTAATAAAGTAAAAATCCTAGAAATAACACGCAGTAGTAAATTTATCGTTCTTAATTGGCGAACTCACCGCCAGAGGGAAAGTTGTTCACGAGCTTCACTCATGACAATGTTCATCCTCTCACTAGGCGCGCATATTTCACATTTTGAACCTTTAATCTGAATCCGTTGGGTTGAGTGTTATCTCCCAGTAGGATTACTTGTCGTCGGCAATTTAATAATAAGAAAAAACCTCAACTTAAAGATTGGAATGAGCTAGTTAGATGAGCAATGCTTGGGAGGAAAGAATATAGCATTTCCTATCAACTCCAAAGGTAATCGGAGATCGCCTTTTGATAAGTTCGTTTTCCGATATCCGAAACGAAGAATGCATTCTGTGGCCTTTCTGAGGAAATGAAAGTTTTTTCTCGTCCACTTAAATCTAATCCGTGGAAGAGGTAGGACTGTGAAGGTTTTTTTTATATTGTCACGCGGTGTGTTTGTTCAGGTAGTTAGAACGTGAATTTTGTCCTAAAGTTAGTGTAACTTATTGTGCGTTTAATTCTATAGTAGGTGTAGCGTATGAAAATTGCTAGGCCAGTGCGGAAATAAATCTGTGCGTTAGGAAAAAAGGAGTTAACAATCTTAAGAATATCCATGAACTTATGAGCGCATAGATTCGAACAGTCGTTCGGCGGCCTTTATTTCCCACTAGCGAAGCCACCTCCCGCTCGGCACACCGCGCCTATTTTGTCTACAGAGTACCACTATCCTGACCCCACGTGTCGGTGCTGAAGTTCCTAACCATGGCCATGGTTAGAAGGGAGCGAGGCGGCAATATCGCGCTCCAATAGAGCCGTTTTCCCGCCAATTGGAAAATCAATATTGTCGGCATTGTCGGAACTGCCATTGTCTTCCGTGAAGCCAGCATCGCAGGGGCGACGAAACAAGAGTGAGGAGCAGTCGGTAAGGCAGAAACCAAACCGTGCGTAAGCAAACAAATGTCCGCATGCATGCGTCGAACGTGAAATAGAGCGCCATTCTAAAGATGGCACGATAGTAAAAATCCGCACAGTTAGGTACACTTATCCCAAACATCCTCCTTTTATCGAATGAATCCTCCGTCGGTTGATATCGAAACATTGAAATCGCATTTTCGAATGATAGATGCAGGCGAAGAACGATTTTCTAGAAACCAGATGATTATCTCACGATGACCTCCTGTTCAAATTAGAATGCACGCTGTATTAAAAATCGTCATCCCAAAATCGAATGCGTATGGAAATTGGAAAAACCCTATAACGAAAATCATTTGAAATGAGGATGACAAACATTCCATTTTACATCATTCGGTAAGAACCTATCAATCGCTATCAGGACTGGTACCGTCACGAATAAAGGATCGAAACCCGCTTAGTTTACTGTTGAGTCATGGTAAATAAAATATGGCCTCCTATTTGTATGAGCTTCCGTTGTAAACGTTGTTCAAAAGTTGTGGAACTGTCATTAGAACCAATGGAAGAATCCAAGTAACGGAAAAGTGAGGTTAAACTTCGTAGATGGCGCTTGTTTAAAATGGTTTTATGAGCTGTCTAAGCACAATTATTGGTGATATATGATAAGAAAATCGACAATTATGACCTTAAAGGGTGATACGGTCAAAATTTGGTCAAGGGAAAACGCGTGTAAATCGGTGAAATCGTTTATTTAAAAAATCAAATTAAATTTCTTTTTCAAGTTCAATTAGTATAAAATTCAGGAAAAATATTCAGTTAGGCTTCCGCTTTTCCAAATCCGAATTGCCGGGCCTTACGCTTGACCCCTGCCATCAGATTTTGTACAGCCACCTTGTCCACCTTCTTCGCCGCAGAAAGCCAGTTTGCCTTGAACTGCTGCTCGTCCTTAGCAGTTTTTTTGGTCTTCTTTAGGTTCCGCTTGACAATAGCCCAGTATTTCTCAATTGGGCGGAGCTCTGGCGTGTTGGGAGGGTTCTTGTCCTTGGGAACCACCTGCACGTTGTTGGCGGCGTACCACTCCATGGCCTTTTTACCGTAATGGCAAGATGCCAAATCCGGCCAAAACAGTACGGAACAACCGTGTTTCTTCAGGAAAGGCAGCAGACGTTTATTCAAACACTCTTTCACGTAAATTTCTTGGTTGACAGTCCCGGAAGCTATGAAAATGCTGCTTTTCAAGCCACAGGTACAGATGGCTTGCCAAACCAGATATTTCTTTGCGAACTTTGACAGTTTCGTGTGCTTGAAAATATCTGCTACCTTTCCCCTTCCTTTTGCCGTATAAAACTCCTGTCCCGGAAGCTGCTTGTAGTCGGCTTTGACGTAGGTTTCGTCGTCCATTACCACGCAGTCAAACTTCGTCAGCATCGTCGTGTACAGCCTCCGGGATCGCGCTTTGGCCGTCGTATTTTGTTTATCATCTCGTTTTTTGGCTCGATGCACGGTTGTAGACGATACACCCAGCTTATTTGCGGCATCTCGGAGAGATAGGTTAGGGTTTCGCTTGAAACTACCGGCAACTCTCTTTGTCGTCTCAGCGGCTTCCGGTTTTCGATTTCCCCCCGATCCAGACTTCCTGGCTGTCGACAAACGTTCCCCAAACACTTTAATTACATTTGTAACGGTTGATTTGGCAACTTTTAGCGATTTTGCCAACTTTGCGTGCGAGTAGCTCGGATTTTCGCGATGCGCGAGCAAAATTTTGATACGCTGCTCTTCTTGCTTGGACGGCATTTTGACAACTGAAGAGTGAATTTCAAAATCAAAATAGGAGCAACATTCTACACACACACACCTTCAAAATGAGGGGTGTTCAGGTTTTTTAAATGCAAAATTGACAGAAATACGTCAAGTTGATATTGACCAAATTTTGACCGTATCGCCCTTTACTGAGCGATTCCATGCAGTTGGAAAAATAGCCAGAAAGTTATTATCAATCTCAGTCTTAGATATAACCTGATAACCTGATACATGTTTAACCTCACTTTAACTTTATTTGGATTCTTCAATTCTAATTCATTGATTTGTTTCAAATTAAATCGCTTCATAAATCGCTAATGATCTACACAGTTAAGAAACAAACATCATACTGTATTTGTTTAGTTACGAAACATGGATGATCGTCATACGTATTTAACCATAAGATAATGATCCGATTTCCGAATGCTTTTCGTTAAAGGGCGTAAACGAATTACTTTTCAGACAATGTTGGGACGATGTTTGGGTTCAGTGTAGAGAGAACATAGAAAGATGACAGAACAGAATAAAGTTGAGGGTACCCGAATAGAAATAAATATGTAAAATAAATCAATTCCGTCAATTAAAGGTTGTTGATTAATGTTAAATAATCTTTGTTTAATTCTTAGGTAGAGATTTTCGTATAATGAGTGCACTGTTCTAAAGAGATTGTTCACGTTTATTCGTTGTAGTTGTTGTAGATTTCGTTGTTTGTACTCCAAGTTGGACTGCTTGGGAATCTCAGTCCACTTTGCAGTTTTGTCTTGAAGCGTTAATTGTAGTGGTCGGGAAAATTTGTCCAGTGATGATAATAGGTCACTGCAGTGCATTCGCTTCATAGAAAGTCGATCTGCGGTTAGTTTTTGTTTGTTGGGAGATGATGGTTTGAGTAGTTTCAAGCTTTACGCGTCTTCTAGCTTGTTCCAATCATTTGTGTTAGACTGAACTCGCCCTGGGGTTAGAGTTTACCGGGCATCCCAAAACGACAAGAGGTCCTCTAACGAGGTACATAAGCCATTTGTTTGATAAACCACGGAAACGCCCTAGTAGACCAGTTTGAGTTAGCCGACTTCGGGCCGGCTACAATACCATAAGGGCGAAGACGCGGTGTTCTGGCCGGATCTGGCGTCGGCCCACTACTCGGAGCGATCGTTGGAGGAGAAGGAGCGGCTGAATATCGATGTGCTACCCAAGTTGGCGAACCCACCCAACATCCCCCAGCTGCGTCCCATCGAGAATCTCTGGGCCATCCTGAAGCGTATGATCTACTCCAACAATTTTGTCGCAAAAAGTGAGGAGGAATTGATAAATAAAACAAAAATTAAAAAACACGCCTGTTCCGGTTAACTGCTGGAAGGCCGCTAGCAAAGGCGTAGAATTTTTTTTTTTTGCAAGTAAGCTTAAATAATTAACTTCCATGAGAAATTTATCAAAAGCAATATTCTGTCTTAGGTTTTATTTATCACCATCCGAAAAAAGTTCATTTTTTTGAATCCTATAGGGTTTGAGCTGTTTAGTGGAATACTTGTAACTATAATTTAGAAGAAAAATTAGTAATCTCCATTTAATTCCAACTACCTTTGCTTATCTTCGACAGATACGCATATTTCGTCTACAATGTGCAGACTTCTACAGTGTCTCGTACTAATAAATAAGTCGAGTTATTAGTACGAGACACTGAAGAAGTCTGCACATTGTAGA
This sequence comes from Aedes japonicus, assembly GCA_034211315.2. NCBI lineage: Eukaryota > Metazoa > Arthropoda > Insecta > Diptera > Culicidae > Aedes > Aedes japonicus. The sequence continues at coordinate 23,465 of JASCZW010007351.1, forward strand.
CGAAATATGCGTATCTGTCGAAGATAAGCAAAGGTAGTTGAAATTAAATGGAGATTACTAATTTTTCTTCTAAATTATAGTTTCATTTTTTTAATGCAAACGTTACGAAAAAATAACGAAACTAATCTAACATGTTGAACCAGGCAATAGGCAACGGTTTAACTTAGTCTACATCAACCGGTCGTGTGTTATACACAACCTCACTGATTTTCGGCAAAGCTCCTTGATTTAATCGATCCATGAAGCCGCTATTCTAATACAGGCAAGTAAAAATAATAATAATAACATTTATTATACATCCATGCTACGTAGTCCTACGTCAACTTTTCGTGCAACCACATGGGGCTGTCCCTTATAGTTTTTTTCCCTTTCGGTGGGACTTCCTTCTGTCTCCTTCTGTGAGAAATCAGGCAAATTATGCAACACTGTTACATTGCAATGCATTGGTATCATCATCCAAATCGTCATCAATTACGCAATCAAAGACGCCGTCCTCCTTATCCCGATTTTGAGTGTTTAGAGTTGATGGCGAGTATGATAGATCATCGTCTAGAGATTCGTTCTGAAGGGTCTAACCAATACCGTCATCTTCACGATCAATTTCTATGATGTTATACACAATTCAACGTAATGCAATACCAAATTAATATTAAAAAATCCACTAAAATTCCACTGATAATGAAGCAGTATTGTATAGCGAAGCACTATTTAGCGAGAAAAATCAATACTTTCTCGATTGAGTTTATTTCAATTTTAGAACAAAATAAAAAAAACTATAGATCCATACCCATCGAATGAAAAATAGCACATTATTTATTCGTGAATACATCTAAACTATAAAATACGTATTTTCCATACATATTTAAAATTAACATTAAAGCTCCTAGAAAAAGTAGGCCTTGGAATTTGGAGGTAATTGGCAATAATTTTCACTTTAAATAATAAAACAAATAAACAGATAAGCAAAGGTAGTTGGAATTAAATGGAAGATACTAATTCTTCTTCTAATTTCTAGTTACAGGTATTCCACTAAACAGCTCAAAACCCTCTAGGATTAATAAAACATGCCAGTTCACTAAAGTGTCTTTTCGCCAAACTGGCATATAGGACTTCCATGCGGTTAACTAACAAAAATTCACACATATCCCAAAATTTCAGCGAAATCCCCATGAATTAGAGGTTTACTCCGTATTTTCTCGATTCGACCTCCGTGTACGTTCATCCCTCCAACTCTATCATCATTGTCATTTAAAACTAATGCACACATCAAGGATATCTACTCTACCGAATACTCTCGCCATACGTTTCAACCAATTTGCAATTCAAATTCACAATCCTGCCATTTTTTTTTTATTATTGCCTCTCGCTCAACGTGTCTGTTCTGACGTTTCTTTTTTTTTCCTCTCATTTCCCACCGGCAGATCCCACGAGCGGACGCACGAAGAGCTGGAACTGGTGTACGAGGAGCTGCTCCACATCGCCGCCCTGTCGCACCTGTCCACGTCCATCAAGCGGGAACTGGCGTCCATCATCGTGTTCGAGGCGCACGCACATGCCGGAACTGTGTGTAAGTAGTACATATGCTCCCCTGCCCCATTATTGCGAAACAGTTACTTTTTATGACTCTGGGAAGGTTGGAGGAGGGGGGTGCTTGATTATGAGTGACTTGGTCAGTAGTGCTGTAAAATTTTACGATTGTCATCCCCGGAGTGCACTTGCACACATCATGGACAATGACGACGAGGAGGGGGTGGGGGGGAATGCACCCGGTTGCCTACCTTCAGGCCGCGCTCGGCAGGAATTTGCCATTTCCCACAGGGACGGGCTCCAAGCCGCGCTGTGAGATAACACAGTCAGTGATGGCGCGAACGATAACAAAGTGAGCATGCTTGGATGGCAGGAGAGACGTTGTCATCGCAGCACGCGAGCAGGAGAAATTATATTTAATTTTCACGTGCCATTTAACACCTGTTGGATGCTTTGAAACTTTCCCGGGAATCATGATTAAAGCGCTTCGGCTGAAGTAGATTTGTTGCGATGACGATGTCGGATGAAACTTATGAGTTGCTGCTCAACGGAGTCTCTCTGATTACTGGATTATTCCTGTCTTTTCAATTAAATAAGGATTAGCTTCCAGAGAGCCCAACCTTTTCCCTGGAATCCTCGGGCTCAAATTAAACCGCAGTAATTTGTTCAACTTGTCCCTTCCAAGCTGATTATGAAAATGGTTTCCTCCTCGGCAAAAACCGAACAGCTTTTACAGCTCTCCCGCAAACTTTTCGACAACATTAATGAACTTGGTTCTAAATCGATAACCGCTGCAAAAAGCATTGTCGGGTGAAACTTTCCTCCTCCGTTATCATTATCATCGTCAGCTTGTTATTACGACAAGACCAGGTCGACGAACGTCACGTCACACCCAAAAAGTGTAAACGCAAGCACAATTCCACCCCGAGTTTCAAAATTTTCTGCTGACAGAGTTCGCCGCACATCAATCCAATCCCGGCTGATGAAACTGAAATGCCAATCGGTATTTACCAATTAGCAGTTTACAAACAAGATTTTTCCCGGAAGCTAATTTATATCGTAGCTAAGCGTGTTGTAATGACTTTTAACCTTAACAGAATTACCCGAAATCATGTGTTCCCAACTTAGCTCGGGAGAAAAAGTTCGCTCCTAACGACATTACATTCCGTATCTAGCGTTCCATTCGGGTTGGCAAAACCTCATAAATCCCATCTGTTCTGTGCTGGCAATTTCCTTCTTTCGGCGGCCCATTTCGACTTGGGAAGCGTAAGTCCTGTTTTTTCCCAGCCCATCCATCCATCAGCCGGCCGCGCGTGCATGACTTTCTCATTAGTAAGAGGTAAGATTAGGGGGTTCTTCCTTTTTTTTTATTTGTTCAACAGATGCCTGCAAGTGCTCAGGATCTAATGCTTGTCATCATCGCCGTTGCCAGTTTAGGGAGGCACGATGTATGCCGACACCCACTCAAGTTTAGGTGTGACTAGACTAGGAAAAAAAACACAGGTTTGCTGGTGTTATTGCTGTCTGGTGGAAATAGCTTTTTTCGCAATCGTCCTTATTTCTTTGAGATCCTTAGGAGCAGTAGGATGATAATTCATACATTTGGTCAACGTAAGACAACTTACGGCTCAAAGAAGAGGCAGTCAAGTCGATTTTCAGGAGTGTGTAGGAAACTTTACCGCGATTTACTATCAATGTTAAAGGTAATGGATTTCCGTTGCTCTGAATAAGTTAAGTTGCTTCGTTGTTTTGGTGATATCGATAAACAATGCAGAATAGACAAAACTATAGACACTGTATATAGACCGGATGACGCAAAATCATACAATCTGCCATCCCTGGAAAATGTCATAAATTTGAGCAATTGATCTGGCACCACTTGTATTTGTACAAACTTGAAGAAGACAGCGCAATAGGTTGAAAAAAAGATTCGGTTTCGATGTTGGTAGTTTGTTTTGATTCCGTTTAAGGATATTCATTGAAAAGCATAGTGAAATGAGCCGTATAAAAAATGAATTGTTTGGAGCGAAATTGTGGCAATAACTCGCGATGTGAAGTGAATTCTGTGGGTTTCTTCCGGTTTCCAAAGAAAGATAATATAAAGCGATAAAAAGTACACCGAAAATACTTACATCTACTGAATATGGAGGAAGAAAATTCCTTTTTTTGTCTTTTGGCAAAACAATACAATCAAAAGTTGACAGTCCGTTTAGCTGCATTTTTTGACAGGTCGTTTGACAGCATAAGACAATTGTTATCCGGCCTATATACAGTGTCAAAACTGGACGTGTTGAAATAATTCGAGATACAATACAGAAGAAAGTTATCATTCTAATAATTCTATTATTATTCAAATTCTTTTAGTAATTATAATCATTGTACTAATAATTCTTTAATGACAAATCGACACAATAACATTAAAAATTATAATTGCATTGATATTCATAATAATCATCATGAAATAGTTGTGTTTACCTATAAAATATTAAATTTTTATTACGCAGAAATAGTGTTTATGCTTACAACATTTATTGTTTAACTTTGGCATGATTAAAAATATGTTTATTTTTACTATTGCACTAAGCTCTTATTTTAAACGAGACACGTTCAACTCTCACTATGGAACCGCGTAAAAAAATACTAAATAGAGTTGATCAATTCACATGCAAAAACATTTTAAATTGCTTCGATTTTGTTTGCAACTGTTATCTTTTCATGCAGTGCCCAAAAAACCTTTTTTTTTTTTAATTTTGAAAATTTACCTCAACATTTTTTTTTTAAATTGCCATATGATTACATTTTGCCCAAAACGAAAAATGTGATTCGAATAAGGTCGACAAGTTGTTCCGTTCTGGAGTTATCGCCGAAAACAAACCGCGTAGAAAAACCATGTGAAAAATCACTTTGGTGTAAGGTCTGTATCCGCAATAATCCGGACACCTCAAAACATGCATAAAACATAAATTTCGCATTATATTTCCGTCGTAGTTGTTTATTTCAGATTCATTAACAATTCGTGAAGACAAAACATAGTTATTCGGTATTTGCATAAAATTTTCGAACATTGCGTTTAACTCCGTCCTTTAGGGTTTGTAGAGACTCTTCAGAAATCGTAGAAGCCGTCTTTGTTCAAGTTTACTTGAAGTGGTTGATGTCTTTGATTCCTTGCTTCTTTCCAGAATGCTTCCGCTTCATCAGAGCCCAATATATCTCAATTGGTCGTAGCTCTGGGCAATTTGGCGGCTCGAAATGTTTATGCTGAATTGAATATTCTTTCAATTCAATTACTCTGCGTCTTTTGTGACTGCAGAATTATACCTAACATGACACAGACAAAAAAATATGAAAATTACTTATGATGTAATCTTAAACATCTATGAAAAAAATAACATTCAAAAATCTATGAAAAGATATCGACATAATTAATGGTTGAATGCAATTTTCAGCTTGAAATATCGTAAATAGCATAAACACTGCCTTCATGGAAAGTTAAATTATGTTCATTACAATCTTTCAGCCTCAATTCAAATTTGCAACCAATTATATATAAATATGGGACACGCCCATATTTTTGCGTCCTGAACAGTGGAAAATTAACATGACATCAACGCAATTTAGTGCCACCGTTAAGTTTCTCAATTCAAAATAAACAAGTGGTCACCACTATGTTGTGTATGTCACGTTCAGGAGTGAAGCATAAAGAATTGTGAAAAACATTTTTAAAACGCACGAAAAAATTGTGTGTGCTGTGGGAATCGTAGTGAGTGTGAGTGTTCAAGTGCCCGTTGACAAATCAAATGTGAACTCGTCTATACCCAAGTAACAATTTTGGTTTTATGAAGGTTCTGAAGACCATGATTTAGCCTTTAAGTATGCTTTAAAACCACAATAAAACTTGAATTGTTGCTTGGGTAGACCCCAAACCTGAAAATAGGCCATCTAGCTGCTGCCCCCAAGTGGAATTAGGATGTACACTTTTTTTAAAGGCCAATAAATAGACTATTTTGGAAATCAACAACTTGTTCCATTTATTTAAAAAAAAACAAGTAATTAAAGATCTATTTTATTTCTAACCTCAAAAAAAATCTGAACCGTTCCAACATATTTCAAATTAATAGCTCATGTATATATTTTTTTCTATGCAACACTAGTAAATTTATAGCTAACGTTTTTCAATGCAGTCAATTTAATATCACGCGTAAATTTCTATTGAATTTAATAAAGGAAAATGTGTTACATTCAAGTCCTCACAATTTTACAGGTTTTGGTTAAACTGTGTGGTGTTGAACAATTATCTCAAATAGTATCAGCGCAATCGGTTTTGTAGAATTTTACGTAACTAGGTATAGATTTTTCAATGAATCCGAGTAACGAACGTCTTTATAAAGGAATCTATGAAGAAAGACATTGTACTTAATGGTTTAAAAATTTAACTTTTAAAATCACTTTGGATTGATAAGAACACATGATTTGCAAGTTACTTCGACGAATGGAAACGCGTGGTATGATAAAATAAAAATATAGCATGTTTGGAAAAAAATGAGCCCAAAATCTAAAATACCCACATTGCCATATTTTTTTATATGTTTCGTAAAAAGGTCTAAACTTACTAGAAAAAAAAAACGAAGGTTTCTATGGTCATGATACCGTGAAAATCATGAAAAATAAATATAAGCTATGTTTCCATAATAAGTATCACAATTCAGGTGTATTTTCATAATTTTCAAAAAAAGTTTCTCTTTTAAAAAACGCATTTTTTTAAATATATTCATAACTTCTGAACCACTCTGCCAAATTTATCAACCGGATAGGCAAATAAAAGATAGTTAACTTTTATTTCCGCATCCGGTTAATAAAATTGGTAGAGTGGTTCAAAAGTTGCACTTTTGCAACTGCTATGCATTTTTAAAAGGAGACTAAGGCTGCGTACCAATTCGCGAATTAATTTTCATTTGACTTAAACTTGACAGATGGAAAATAATCGCTATATCGATTAAAATCCCTTTATGATTGATCATCAAACTTTCGATAAGATGTCTGTCAGAATTGAGTTCCCGTCTATCAGAAATAAGTCAGCTCGAGTGGTACAATTAATCGATTTTTGTCCATCTGTCAAGTTTGAGTGAAAATTAAAATAAAGGCATGAATTGGGACAGAGCCTACACGTTTAGCAAATTTTACAGTATTTTGTCGAGTTATTAGTACGAGACACTGAAGAAATCTGCACATTGTAGACGAAATACGCATATCTGTCGAAGATAAGCAAAGGTAGTTGGAATTAAATGGAGAATACTAATTTTTCTTCTAATTTCTAGTATTTTGTAAGTTTTAACCGAACCTTCAACAGCTGAACGTTCGGTAATCGGATTTACCGGATTTCGGTGAAATTTTACAGTATTCCGGTAAAAAGATTACCGGAACTTGTCAAATTTTACCGAAATCCATGAAATCGGATGACCAAACGTTCAGCTGTTGAAAGTTCGGTAAATAATTACAGAATACTGTAAAATCTTCTTAGTGTGCAACTATGAAAAAAAAAAGTTTTATAAATATTTTTTATTTTATTAATATCATGATAAAATTTAGCAATACTAAAAAATTTGATTAGAATTGAAAATATTTGTATAAATATTATTTTATTTTTGAATATAATAATTATTATTTCTAGTACAAATTTGATCAATGTGATAACAGTTAACATTATTATTATACTGACGCTTTTTTTTTGATAAAAACAATGATTATATAAAAAGAACCTTATATATTATATTGTTTTTATTTTCATAATTTTTTTTTTTACTAACCTGAGATGATCAGGTAGTTTTTAGTTTTTTTTAAATTCTTAGCATGATAATTAGAGTCACATAAATTAACAACAACTGATGATTATTATCCAAATAATATGAATTTTCTTATTATTACTGTATTATAATCATTATTATTATAATTTTAGGGATGATTATTATTATTATATCTTTTTGTTAGCACAATTATTTTTATTTTGAATTCAATTTATCACTTTTGTTATTTTCTTTACTATGTTTACTATTCTAATATTTTTTTAAACAGTAGTTGCGAGGAATATTGTTATTTTTATCATAATTTGAATAGTTTTCTTTGTTTAAATAAGTTTATAAATGATATTACAAAATGTTTAATTTGCAAAAAAATTAAATTATTAATTTTGCCAGAACAATTATTGTTTCTATAGTATTTTTATTATTATTATTGTAATTCTTTATGCCTTGGTACCTGTTTCTCATTCTCATTCTAGGGCCGTATTGCGGCTCTCAAAACGAAGAAATTTTTCTCACAAGCGTTTGTACAAAACATCACTCGTTTCGAGCTACATAATGCCACCCCTGGTTTTGGTTCTGATTATTTTTCTGGTTCTGGTTCTGCGTCTGGTTCTGGTTCTAGTTCTGGTCCTGGTTCTGGTTCTGGTTCTGGTTCTTGATCTGGATCAGGATCAGAATCTGGATGTGATTCTGGTTCTGGTTCTGTTTCTGCTTCTAGTTCTGGTTATGTATCTGGGTATGGTTCAGTTTCTGGTTCTGTTTCTGGTTCTGGTTCTTTTTCTGGATCTGTATCTGGATCTGGATGTGGATCAGGATCTGTATCTAGTTCTGGTTCTGGTTCTGATTCTGGTTCTCGTTCTGGTTCTGGATCAGGATCTGGATGTAGTTCTAGTTCTGGTTGTCGTTCTGGTTCTGGTCCTGATTCTGGTCATGGTTCTGGATCTGGATCAGGATAAGGATCAAGATGTAGTTTTGGTTCTGGTTCTTGTTCTAGTTCTGGTCCTGCGTCTAGTTCTGGTTATGTATCTGGTTCTGGTTCTGATTTATTTTTGCTTCTGGTTCTGGTTCCGGTTTTGGCTCTGGTTCTGACTCTGTTTCTGGTTCTGGTTCTGGTTCTGGTTCTGGTTCTGGTTCTGGTTCTGGTTCAGGTTCTGGTTCTGGTTCTGGTTCTGGTTTTAGTTCTGGTTCGGTATCTGGTTCCACTTCTTGTTTTGTTCTGTGTATTGTTTTGTGTTTCTGTTTTCGGTGTTTTCTGGTTTTGGTTAAAGTTTAGGCACAGAGAACAGACGTTCATCTTCGATCAGCTACTTGTGTAAAACTTCAAACCGACATTTCAAATGTAGGTCGTTATGCTCCTCCTCGCTGCAGAACGCAAACTGCCATATCAATTTAATTCCAACTACCTTTGCTTATCTTCGACAGATACGCGTATTTCGTCTACAATGTGCAGACTTCTTTAGTGTCTCGTACTAATAACTCGAACATATGCAAAGGTAGTTGCCATATCAATGTTTATTAATACAAAGCCTAGCACACAACATGAAAAGTTTTGTTTGTTTTTCTCTGCACTTTATACCGGCTGCTCATATTAACTTTTACACACGTTTTTCAAGAAAAGGTATACGGACATCTCTGTTCTCTGTGGTTGACGTTTTGTATTCGACTTAAGTTTTGTTTCCATTTATAGTGACTGTTTCTGGTTCTGATTCTGTTTTTGTTTTTGTTTTCGGATATGGTTTTGATTTTGGTTTTGGTTTTGTTTAAATTATAGTTTTACTGACATCGAGCACTCGACACTCAGGAAATCTGTGAGTCGCAGACGAAATAGGCCTATCTGTCAACAGATAAGCTTTCTGTAGTTGAATTTAACGGTCTTGCGTTTACTAGTGATAGTTTAAACAAGTGTTTCAGTTTTATTTATTTTCTAGAAAAAGTGATCAAGTTAAGTGTTTATTTAAATTAATAAATTAAATTAAATTATTCTCCAATTCCGCTCTTCTAATACGCTCGCAAAAGTGGTATTTTTGAAATGTTTTTAAAAAAACATTCTTCTATTGAATTTTGCACAGTGGTCTCATCGACCTTATTCACCGCCGAATGCCAGTTAGATTTAGACTGTTGCTAATTTAGCATGGACTTATTAGTTTGGTTTTTGAGATTCCGTTTGACCAAGGCCCAATACCATTCGATGGGGAGGAGTTCTGAGCTGTTGGGAGGATTGTGGTCTTTGGCTAGCTCAACCACGTGGTAAGCATCGTACCACTCGATTGCCTTTTTTCTCACAGTGGCAGCTCGCCAAGTCCGGCCAGAACAGCACAGGTCTATTATGTGGCTTTAGGAATGGCAGTAGCCGCTATTGCAGGTACTCCTGGATGTTGATCTCTTGATTGATGGTTCCCGTAGTGTTGAAAATGCCGCTTTTAAGACAACACGTGCATATAGCCTGGTCAAACGAGGTATTTTTTCGGGACCTTTGATAGTTTGATGGTTTTGATAATTCTGGCCACCTCCCCTTTTTCTGATGCGGTATCCTGCCTCGGAAGCTATCTGATCTGCCTTCACATTCTACGCCTTCACGTCCATGACGGCATAGTCGAACTTTGTGTTTGTGTTTTGTTTGAAATCTCGGTTCGCCACCTTCACCTTCTTAAGCGTCGACAATCCGGCTCGATTCTTGGCCCGCTGTACAGTATGGAGGACATTGAGCTTGCCAGAGACGTCCCGGATAGAGAGGATAGGATTCCGCTTATATTTCGCCGCCACTTTCTTCGTCGTCGCTGCCACGCCTGGAATACGATTGCCCCAGCTTCCAGGCTTCCTTGCGGTAAACAGACGGACCCTGAGGACTTTTAAAACGTTTGTCACGGTCGATTTAGTCGATCCAGTAATTTTGCAAACTTGACGTGTGAGAGCAAAATTATGAAACGCTGCTCCTCTTGCTTGGAAGTTATTTTGAAAAATGGATAGCAACCGGTGAAACCTCATCATAGCAACCATTGTTTATAGACACTCAATCATCTTGAAATTTTCCTATCAGCTTCAAGTGATAACGGTTCGGACAGAAGTAAAATCCCAGAAGTAAAATTAACTAATTTGCAAGCCATTGAAATGTTTGGAGTAATGAATCGCTTTGATTGCCTAGCTACGAAAGTGTTGTTCCAGTTTGTCTCCACTTTAAAGCTTTCCCAGGCTTTCATTTCTATTCTAAGAGAAAAAGTAGATAAACCACAAAAGGGTTCATGTCCTACGAACTGATAACACGATCCGAGTTTACATCAATTCCACAATGACCAGGAACCCAGAACAAATGGACTTGATTACGACAAGACAACTTTTGGAGTGATTGAACACATTCCCAAACATGCTTGGAGGTGCATGTTGCTGACTTTAAAGCATTAAGAGCTTCTTGAGCTTCTTCTTAGCATGTGTACCCGGGCCAGTTATACCTATTCCCACTTGATTGTTCATTTTTGAACCGTATGTCTAGAAAACAAACGATCCTTGAAGATGGTTTGGACCACCTCAGAATAGAAAGTTATTTTTTTATTATGAACATTAAAAGACCACCCTAGTTACCATCCAAATCAAAAGATAGATCTTATTTTTCAAATCAAATCTTTCGAAGACATCATGTGTCTGAAGTTAATGGTTTTCGAGTTATCGATTTCTTTTTTTTTTTTAATAATCATTTATTTGTACAAGCTCGAATTAACTTTACAGAGCCAAATTTTCATATTTTTAAACATCATTTATCTTAAAACTAAAGTTAGGAGGGAAGAGCCGATTACTCGCGGCCGTCTCGAGGTTAATAGGAATTACAAATTACGGATGGGAAAGAGGGTGGGAATTCAAAGTATGGTTTACATAACACATTAAATTTAAATTCTCAATTATTGAAACACTTATAACTATTCAATTTTTGGTTTTCTTTTGACTTGAACTTTTTTTGAAAAAGACAAAAAAAAAACATACACATGCACAGATAAAAAAAAACTTAAACTAAACATACAGGTTCAACTAACTACAATCTAAGGCTAATGTTAGTCAAAAACACATAAATGAGTTTCATAAACTCCAGATCACGTAGATCCAAAATATCTCGAACCGGTACATTGGGTTGTCTACCTCGAGCCCGAAGGGAATCATAAAGCCTCGATCTGAAACCACGATGCTCAGCACAAGACCAAATAACGTGATCTGCGTCCTGATAGCCCTGTCCACACTCACAGAGATTGCTGTTGCTCAGCCCAACCCGGTATAAATGAGCGTTCAAAGAATAATGATTGGACATGAGGCGAGACATGACACGAATGAAGTCTCGACCCACATCCATCCCGCTAAACCAAGATTTCTTCGACACCTTTGGGATGATAGAATGTTGCCATCGCCCCAAATCTCCTTTACTCCATTTATACTGCCAGCTGACGAGTGACTGTTGACGAAAAATAGGAAAAAATTCGTTGAAGGCGATTTGTCGATCACAAATATCGCCTTCCATAGCGCCCACCTTTGCAAGCGAGTCCGCTTTCTCATTGCCCGGAATTGAACAATGAGAAGGGACCCATACAAAGGTGATGGTAAAATAACGCGAAGATAAAGCACTTAGAAGCTCCTGTATTTTCATGAGAAAATACGAGGAGTGCTTTACCGGCCTCAAGGAGCGAATAGCCTCTATAGAACTGAGACTATCCGTGAAAATGAAGTACTGATCCGGTGTTAATGAGGCAACAATTTCTAGCGTAAAGTGTATTGCCGCTAATTCAGCGACATATACGGAACAAGGAGCATGAAATTTACGGTTGGCGCTATAAATTTCATTAAATATACCAAAGCCTGCTGACTCCTCTATCAAAGATCCGTCAGTGAAGAACGATTTAGTGGAATCAACTTGGCCAAACTTTGCAGCAAATATCACCGGAGCAATCATAGGACGATGATGCTCTGGAATTCCCCGAAGCTCCTGCTTCATGGATAAATCAAAATGAACCGAATTGTCGAAATCGGAGAAGCAAACACGATTGGAAATGTTCGGCGAAGGGCTGACATCCTGTGTTATGTACAAATGGTACAAGGTCATGAAGCGGGTTTGAGGATTCAACTCAAGGAGCTTCTCAAAATTTTCGATCACCTGGGGGTTCATAACTTCACACCTGGTGAGGAGCCGGAGAGATAATTCTGAAAACCGATCCGAGAGTGGCAACATGCCAGCCAGCACTTCAAGACTCATGGTGTGAGTCGAGTGCATGCAACCTAACGCGATACGAAGACACCGATACTGAATACGTTCCAGTTTAATGAAGTGCGACCGAGCCGCTGACTGAAAGCAAAAACTACCGTATTCCATAACCGACAAAATCGTTGTCCGGTACAACGTTAAAAGATCTTGTGGATGAGCTCCCCACCAGGTCCCGGTAATTGTGCAGAGAAAGTTGATCCTTGGCTGGCACTTTCGCTTCACATACTCAATATGGGATCTCCAGGTGCACTTTGAATCGAACCAGACCCCAAGATATTTAAAGGACATAGAATGAGTTATCGGCTTACCCCAAATTTGAAGCTTCGGTTGTGCTGGGTTATGCTTAATAGAAAAAACTACCAACTCAGTTTTCTCCGTAGAGAATTCGATACCTAGCTCTAGAGCCCAAGTAGACAAATTGTCTAAGGTATCCTGTAAGGGTCCTTGCAGATCGATCCCATTGGATCCCGTGACAGATACTACGCCGTCATCTGCAAGTTGTCTCAACGTACAGTTGTCACCTAGACAACCGTCAATGTCTTTGACATAAAAATTATACAAAAGGGGGCTTAAACATGATCCCTGGGGGAGACCCATGTAGCTAAATCGTGAAGCTGTAGAGGTTCCATGAGAGAAGCTCATATGTTTCTCTGACAGCAAATTGTACAAAAAATTATTCATTAATGGTGAAAAGCCACAAGCGTGGAGTTTGTCTGAAAGAACTTCAACAGATAGTTATCGATTTCTGTCGAGAAATTTGTCCATTTGTACCATTTGTGAACTGGCTCACCACACCTCACCAGGAAGCAGCTTTGTTCTTTCTTCTGTGCTCACTCAATCACTCGCGCCACCGAATAATAGATAACCAAAACAATACGAAACGTGATATGCCAGATAGCAAGATAGTGCGCAATAAACCATCGACGCAACCGTTCACAGACGATGCTCAAAGCAAAACTCATTTTTTCGTAAGCTTTCAATTTTTACAAATGCATCCTACAAACTTTTTTACCATCGTAACTAATATCCACATAAATTTATTAGAAGCTTCTTAAGAACAATCTATACTAACCCACTTAAAATTACGATTGAGGGATTTGGTAAGAATAAGAGACCGTAGATGCATTGTGTGCCTACTGGAAACTGTATGCTTCTATTGATGTCAAAGCTCATCGGTTTAGCACTTACCGGCAGGGGACGTCATTTAAAATTGGCTAAGATCGACAGGCAATCGGCGGCAAGACGCTTAGAGGCAAACCAGACGATTTAATGAGCTACCTTCCACTAATATATGTATTTGATATGTTGAACTTAAAACTGATTTTAAAATTAAGACATTTAATTGCCTTCAATTTGCGCACTTAATCTCAGAAAACGGTTGAATGGCTTTGAATTATTTAAAAATGTTATTTTATAAATGGTAATTTTGAATTTGGAAATATTAGATTTGATATTTAGTTTTTCAAACCACCGGATTGCAAAATTTGAAAGGAGTCAACTTTTCGAAAAAGTCTAGGGTTTTTTTTTTTCATTAGGGCGAATCTGCAATTGAGAGACTCTCTTTGATTACTTTCTCTTTCATTCATATTCCATTCAGCGTAACGTTTTTCATTCAACTATTTGTAGAGTATGGTAGCCAGCACTGTTGTGTTTCTATCTGTACTAAAGAATCCCTCAAAAGATTTACAATGGCGCTGTAATAAATGAAAGAGAACGAGAGAGGAGAGAGCCTCTCATTGTTAGATTCGATCTTTTGAAAAAAAAAATCCTAGAAGTGTTTCCTTTGTTTTCAAAAATCAAAAATAAAAGAGGAATCATAAACCGTTCCAATTTCATCTGAATGGAACATCAGAAAAACATGGAATCCCCAGTGCTTTATTTGTCATTCATCACAAATACTTTCTACTGCAAATTTCTTCAACCAGTTGATTGATCCATGTCATATGATTCTTCCTCAGATCGCGTCTTCGTCTATTTTTGACCTGCCTCAGCTTGGACCTATCCTTCACTAAATCCGAAAACGGCCGAATTAGCGCCTTGTACCGAACAAAGTGTGGAACTTCAATCTCTTCCGGCCTTTCATACAAAACTTCATCCAAGTGCCACTGGATCGGTTTCGATTCGCTCTTTTTCACCGTCACGGATGACACCGACAACGACGGCTTCTTTTGCTTCTGCTCCTGTTTGTACCGTTTATCGTCACGATGCAATCCCTGGATATACATTCTGATCGGACTCTGCTCCGAGGCCATCTGGACCACTTTGGGAAGGCGTGGAATTTTGACCTTCGGAAGTTTCAATTTCTCATGTTTTGTATAGTGACCGAGCCAACGTGACCATTCCAGTCGTGTCATGCAAGTATGCACCAACTGTTCCGGTGGGTCATCCTCCTCATCGGGTACTTCATCTTCATCGCTTCTGTGGTCCACAGCACGATACTTCTCTTTCGACGGAAGATCCTTCTCCGGTACTTCGATCTCCCGTCCAGCCCTCTTGTAATGCTCATCAACCAATGCAGCTTCATCCTTCAACTCCCGCCTGGCACTCATCAGCTTGTCGTTGTATTTTTCGAATTCAACCTTTGTTCTGGGAAGAACCTTTGGTTCTCTTTTGACCAATCGATTAAGCTCCTCTAGCCTATTGGCGAGCTCTTGCCTGAATTGATGCTGCCGTTTGTTAAGATAATCCTGCTCCGGAAGGTTCTTCAAAATTTCTTCCTCATCCAACGGTTCCGGCGATTTGTCGCGTTCTGCTTGCGCTTTCTGCTCTTCCATCTCCTTTCTTTCATACCGATTCCACATCTGCTGCCGTATTCGATCCATGTAGGATTGTTCGTGCTCCTGGACGCGTGCTTTGTTTTCCGTGTGAACAATCTCAGTTGGGATGCATTCCCTAAGTGGTTCCATCGCTGATTGTTCTATTACTTCTTCTTCAACCGTGTCAATTGTACTATCCGAGGAGATTTCCCACGACTGCACCTCTTCCGGTCGTTTGTCCTTTTCCTTGAGGTATTCTTCGTACTGTCGCGTTTTGAACAGCTCCTTCCTCGCGCGGAAGAACGACTTCTTGCATTCCTTCATAACCGCATTTTGCTGTGGTCTCTTCTGAAACTCCTCCCAGCTGAGTTCACACAAGTCTTCCTCCCTATCAGACTCACTGCTTTCATCGGAGTTGACATTGTCTGCCAGAACAACACTTTTAACGACCTTCAGTGCAATTTCACCGATTTTCGATGGTTTCTTTTTGACGCATGAGTAGGAAGGCAGTGGCTCGGTGATAGCGAAAGCACTGACATCCGTGACCCGTTTGTGAAAGATTTCGTCGATGGGAGTTCGCTTGTGGAATGGATCCGGTTTCGGTCGGTGGCATGGTTGTTCCGGCGCCGGAACGTCCAGCCCTCCCAGTTGACTGTGGAAGGCCGGGAGGGCTTTGAATGGGACGTCGAAATTTTGAAAGTCATACGGACGGTAAACGGCTGGAGCTTCTCGGTTCCATTGCAATCGAGGAGGGACAGTGGAGCGGGTTGTTTCGTTGTAGGGGACATTCAGGATCGTTGAGCCCTCGGAACTGGATGATTCGGAGGAGGTTGTTGAGATGGTGGGATTTATTGATGATCTTGAGGATTGCTCACTTGATGAGGTCGAATTGCTTGAGACTGATCGGTGCAGGCTGGGGGAGGAGTCGGACCGTAGGCCTTTACCACATTGGAAGCGATGTTGAGTGGAAGAGAATGTGGCTGTTGACATTTTTGTGAACGGTGGCAAACTCACAACTATGGTTGCTGTGATCTAGAATTTATTTTCTCATGTCTTATGGCCGACGTCACCTAATCAGTGTGTCAAATATTCAACTTTTTTTCATAAAAACATGGAAGGTCAACAGACATTGTGCGATAATCTGGAATGTTCATGGTCGTCCAAACTGTCCTGGTGTTCAGAACTTTGAATCTATAGTTGTAACTGTTGCCTTTTCGGCTATGCAAAGTTTCGACATGTATTCAACCATGTTCACGTAATCTTTTGGACGGTCAATACCAGACTCTTCATTAGTTCATAACCTTGAGTAGTAACTTGATTATAACTGAACAAGTCATATTTATGTTTTCTCAACCGAATGGCAACAAGTGTGCTACTAGGGATATTTTTTGTTGTTGTTAAACCCACCAATAATTGTCATCCTGTCACTCATTCAACATCAGAGATCAGAAGTTTGTTTTTCAGAGATCGCAGGTTTTTTGCATAGTTTTTGACATGGATTGGTTTGACCAATTAATTTTGACAGCCACTAGTGCGTTGAAGAAAACAAAAATTTTTCAATATGACGTAGAATTTAGAAATTCACGGATCTTCTTTAAAAATTTTTTTTTACCATTTCCTTCTCGAATCTTCTCTGACATCTTTTATAAAATATGTTTGTGTGTGTGTGTGTTTTTTTTTTGCGTCCCGTTAATATACCGTTCAAGTTTATTCCTTCAATATGCTTATTTTGATGGCCCACTGTCTTTGGGAACTAAAAAAAGGATATGGAGTACTTGGATGAAACGAATGAGTTGGATGAGTTAGGTTTGATGAATTTGGAGGATTTAAGAGAATATATCAGTTTTTCAAATTTGGAGAATTAGGATAGTTTGTTGGATTTCATAGGATTTGAAAGAATTAGAGGTGTAAGAAGATAAGGGACTTGAAAGATTGAAAAAAAGTGGATTTAAGAGAAGAAATTGAAGAATTGAATAGATTTGAAAGATTTGAACGGATTTGGAATACATGGTTGATTCAAATCAACAAATCTTCCAGAAGGATATGTGGATTCTGGAGAACTTTGAAGATTTGAAAGAATCTGGATAATTTGAAAGATTTGGAAGATATGCAGAATTTAGAGGACTTAAAGTATTTGAAAAATCAAAGAATTTATAATTGTTTGTGATATTGGAGAATTCAATCGAGTTAAAAGATTTTTACGGATTTGTAATATGTTTCGAGGGTTTGAAAAACTTGGAGGATTTCAAGGCATAGAGATTAGAGTTTTGGAAGGAATGATGATTGTATGATGATTTGTACGATTAAAATCAATGAGATTTGAAGGATTGAAGGATTTCTGGGAATTCGTAGGGTTTAGAAAATTTTAAGCTTTGAATGAATTCAAAATATTTTTCTTGGATTTACAGTATTTAGTTGATTTGAATCATTTCAACAACTTAAATTAACACATACGTCCCCAACCCCTCTGCGATAGAAAATTTCAAAATTAGAATTTATGATTTTGATGCGGTTTTTTGCAATAGATCACAAAGTTATCCTAATTTATATATCTGCATTGGTAATTCCGAAAATTTTCGAAGTTTCGGATTCCAAGGTGGGAGTGCTGGGGTAAGTTTCTGTCCTGGGATGGTGGACAAAATATTTTTAGTAGCGAAACATAGCATGCGGCATATCAAACTTCATGATTTCGCAAAACTAGGTCATCAGAAAACATTTTGAGGATTTCTGACCATACTGACGACTTAAGGAAGCCCTGCGGAATCCGAGTTCCTCCGGAAAAGAGGCCATATTCAAATCGTTACCAAAACCTGGCTTGCGACATATCAAACTTCATGGTTTTGTAAAACTTAGTCTTCAGAGAACATTTTTATGGTGTCTGACCATACTGGCCAATTGGAGTGGCCCTGCGGAATCCAATTTCCTCCAGGAAAGAGGCCATATTCAATTCATTTCCAAAACCTGGCTTGCGACACATCAAACTTCAGGATTTTGTCTCTGGGAGACATTCTGAGGGTGTCTGGCCATACTAGCCACTTAGGGAGGCCCTGCGGGATCCGAGTTCCTCCGGGAAAGAGCCCGTATTCAAATCTTTTCCAAAACGGGGTTTGATTCGATATATTTGGCAGATTTAGAGGTCGTGGAAAATGTAAAGCATTGAATGATTTTTAAAGAACTTAACGGATTATAAGTTTTTGAAAGATCTGGATCAATTGATCGATAAATTTATTTCTGCCTCTGGTTCTGGTTCTGCTTATAGTTTTGGTTCTAATTCTGAGTTTGGTTCTGGTTTAGTTTTGTTTTGTTGTTTTTTTTTGTTTTTGTTTTTTTTTTAGGTTTTGTCACTGTTTCTGATTCTGATTCTATTTCTGCTTTGTTTTCGGATTTGGTTTTGATTTTGTTTTTGTGTATGTTTATGCTTTAGTTTTTATTTGTGTAATTGTTGTCAATAGGTTTATTATATTTTCTGCAAAGCTGTTGCCAGGTATAACTACAATTATTGTTTTAATCATGATTTTAATGTTTTAGTTTTTTAGATCAATATTCAGGAAAAGAGAGGGTGGGGTGATTGGCGAGATTTTAAGTATCTTGGCGTAATTTTAATTGATATGAATGATTTAGATGAGGACGATTTAAGAAAATACGAGGATTTATGGTAACTCTCAGTTTTGCAAGATTTCAAAAATTTGGAGTATTTCAAGGATTTGGAATATTTGGAGAGAATTTGGTAGGTTTAGAGGAATTTTAGGAACATTAAAAAAGTGGATACATTAAACTGAAGAAATTGGAGAATTCAGTTTTTTTCAGAAGCAGATAATTTATCATCTCCATGCAAAGCGCTAGGAGCGGACAGTAATTTTATTGCTAGAACAAGTAGACATGAAGAGAAAGTGTATTGATAGATCCGTAAGGGAACGGCAGGACTATTTGAAACGGCAGTTGAAGGTAGTCAGGTTTCCCCCTTGCCTATCCTGCATAGGGTAGTATGACAAAGGGTTATGTGCCTGATCGTATACTACCGTTCAAATGCCCTCCGCTCGTTTTCAAACTTACATCTATTCAATTTCAAAAGCCTGCCGTTCCCTTACGGATCTATCAATACACTTTCTCTTCATGTCTATTTGTTCTAGCAATAAAATTACTGTCCGCTCCTAGCGCTTTGCATGGAGATGATAAATTATCTGCTTCTGAAAAAAACTTCATCAAAGATCGTTACTTCCGCGCTGGGGAGAATACAAAAATAACAATCAAAAGTGTTGGAGAATTCAATTTCAAAGATTTGAAAAGATTTCGAGGATTTGGACTGCTTAAATTACTTGAGTTTGTGAAAATTTTGGTCGATTTGAGGAGTTTCTAGTTTCTAGTTTCTAGATATGACAAAACTCAATCAATTTGAACGATTTGGAAGCTTAGAAGATTTCGATCATGTTAAATAATCTAGATGAATGGAACAGGGTTGATTAAGGAGACTTGAAGGAACTTGAGCATATGAAGGATACAGATGATTTGTGCGATTTTGATGCGTAAGATTCGATGAATTTGACAGATTTAGAGAGTGTGGGAAATGTGAAGCTGTGAATGATTTTTGATTAACGGATAAGGAGTTTTTGGAAGATCTGGATCAATTGATCGATTTATTAACTCCTGGATCGCTTCTGGTTCTGGTTCTGGTTCTGCTTCTAGTTCTGGTTATGTATCTGGTTCTGGTTTCGGATCTGGTTCTGGTTTTGGTTCTGGTCTGGTTCTGGTTCCTGTTATTGATCTGTATGTAGATTTGGATCAGGATGTGGTTCTGGTTCTGGTTCTGGTTCTGGTTCTGGATATAGTTCTGGTTTTGGTTCTGGTTCAGGTTATGGTTCTGGTTGTGGTTCTGGTTCCAGTTCTTGATCTGTATCTGTATCTGGATCAGGATCTGGTTCTGCTTCTGGTTCTGGTTCTGCTTCTAGTTCTGGTTATATATCTGGTTCTGGTTCTAGCTCTGGTTCTGGTTATAGTTCTGGTTCTGGTTCTGGTTCTGGAACTGAATCTGGATCAGCATCTGGATATAGTTTTGGTTTTGGTTCTGGTTCTGGTTCTGGATCTGGATCTGGATTCTGGTTCGGGTTTTAGTTCTGGTTCTGGTTCTGGTTTTGGATCTGGAGCTGGATCAGGATCTGAATGTGGTTTTGGTTCTGGTTCTGGTTCTGGATCTGGTACAGGCTCTGGATACAGTTCTGGTTCTGGTTTTGGTTCTGGTTCTGGTTCTGGTTTTGGATCTGGAGCTGGATCAGGATCTGAATGTGGCTCTGGTTCTGGTTCTGGTTCTGGTTCTGCTTTTGGATCTGGAGCTGGATGTGGTTCTGGTTCTGGTTTTAGCTCTGGTTCTGGTTCTTGTTTTGGATCTGGAACTGGATTAATATCTGAATCTGATTCTGGATCTGAAAATGGATCTGGATCTGGATCAGGATCTGGATCTGGATCAGTATCTGGATAAAATTCTGGTTCTGTTTCTTTTCTGGTTCTGGTTCTGGTTCTGGTTTTGGTTCTGGTTCTGGTCCTGCTTTTAGTCCTGGTTACGTATCTGGTTATGAAGTTCTGGTTCTGAATTGGTTCTGGTTCTGGTTATGGTTTTAGTTTTGGTTCAGTATCTGGTTCTGCACCAGTATTGTTTCTGTTTTTGTTTTCGAATTTGGTTTTGAAACTGAAGAAATTTGAGAGTTCAATTTCAAAGATTTGAAAAGACTTCGAGGATTTAGACTGCTTAAATTACTTGAAGCTTGTGAAAATTTTTGTGGATTTGAGGAGTTGGAGGATTTTCTAGATATGGCCGAAGTCAATCAATTTGGAAGATTTGGATCATGGAAAATAATCTAACTAAATGGGATTGGATTGATTAAGGATACTTGAAGTGCAACTTGAGAATTTTAAGGATACAGATGATTTGTAGGATTTAGATGTGTTTAGCAGATTTGGAGGGTGTGGAAAATGTAAAGCATTGAATCATTTTTAAAGAACTTAATGGAATATGAATATTTGAAAGCTCTGGATCAATTGATCGATTTTCATTGGGTGGTTAAGGAGATTTAGAGGATCTTGATCGTATGTAGAGATAATGGATGATATAAATGACTCAGATGGGTAAGATTTTGAGAATGGGGAGGGTTTCAGGTGGTTTTCGGGTTTGGTGGATTTATGAATGAGGGTATGAGGACTTGGAAGTTAGAAAAATTTGGTTAATTTAAATCGGATACTACCGTTTAAATGCCCCCCGCTCGTTTTCAAATTTGTATCTTTTAATTTCAAAACCTGCCGTTGCCATATACGGAACTATCAATACACTTTCTTTTCATGTCTATTCGTTCTAGCAATATATTACCATCCACTCCTAGCGCTTCGCAGGGAGATGAGAAATTATCTGCTTCTGCAAACTTCATTAATTTAAAAGAGTTAATGAAACGAAAGAATTCTTCAGATTCATAAGATTTGACAAGATTATAATTATGTATAAGCTTCTGGGGAAGCGGAATGTTTGAAGGATTTGACGGATTTTTAGTTTTTTTATATTTTGGGTTTGGAGAATATGTGAGATTAACGTAATTGGAAAATTTCGAGGATCTGCAGTCTTTGGTAGATTGATAGGACTTAGAGGACTTATACTGTTTAAAAAATTTGGTGAATTGGGTTGATTTGGAGAATTGAAGAATTCAATGGATTTACAAAGTCATACCGGATTTGGAATGCGTGGAAGATTTAGAGAATTTGAAGGACTAGGAGGATCACAATGAATTTGAGGATTTAGAGGAAGTGGAGGATTTGAAAGACTACAAAGGTTTGAAGAAGAAAGGGTTTGATTTGAAGAAATGAATAGATTAAAATAATTCAAAAGCATCTGAAGTAATTGAAGAAGAAGAAGATTTGAAGAATCTGACGAATTAAGAGGATAATTTGTATAATTTGAGGATTTTGAGGATTAGGATGTTCTAACGGAATAAAAGGAATTAATGAATTCAATTAGTTTATGAGATTTTAACGGATTTATAATATGTGGAAGGTGAGGAGGATTTTTAAGAATTGGGGAATTGGGAGGGTTTCTAGAATTAGGAGGATTTAGGTCATTTTAAATGGGATTACTTAGGAGATCTCTGGGATTTGGCGGCTTTGAAACGTTTGGAGAGCTTGGGGTTTTTAAGAAAATTTTGCATTCAGAGGATATTTGAATTTACAAACGAAACTTTCCATCTTTAAGCTAATGGTGATGTCGATTGATATAGGTAACTAAATTGAGCTTTTGCAGAGCGTATGTTTATTCTATAACTGATAAACAATCTTCCTTTCACTTACACTTATTTAAAAAAAACACTATTTCAATAAAACTTTTTTGAGAATATTAGTAGACCGATTGTGATTGGGAATCATTACAATCTCCCTTTATCTATATTTTTATCACATTAAACCCACTAGCGCCGCGTGTATGCTTTCTACAGTCTTCGAGAAAGTTGTTCATTTGAAGAAGAAATACAACGCCATCTTTTGGCGGTTTTAATTAGTTCCTATTTCCTCCGCATACACACTAAAAAAAATTTCAGAAATCCGTAAAATTTTACCGAATTCTCACTAGCTGAACTTCGGTAATCCGATTCAGCGGATTTTGATAAAATTTTACAAATTCCGGTAATTATTAACAGATAACTGTAAAATTTCACCGAAATCCGCAAATTGGATTACCGAACGTTCAACTGTTGAGAATTCGGTAAAATTTCTGTGAAAAAATCTAAGTGTGTAGAGTTCCTAAAATTGTCGTCTAGAGTACTTTGAGTATACAGTGTCAAAGTACACTTTGTTGATTTTTTAGCTGGAATTTTTTAACTTCTATTTGCATTAAATCATACGCCTTATTTCCAATATAGAACGCTAATATCGATTTTGAACATGGCGTCTTAACCCTTCCTTTCGTTTCCACTCTCTTCCCTCCATTAGTGTTCAATCAAGGCGACGAAGGCCGCTCCTGGTACATCCTGCTCAAAGGTTCGGTGGACGTTGTGATCCATGGCAAAGGAACCGTCGCGACGCTCAAGGAGGGTGACGATTTCGGCAAATTGGCCCTCATCAACGATGCTCCCAGGTAGGTCCAATAACCCAGGGGAAAAAAACAATTAATAAATGCAAATATGTCAGTTGTGACGAATAAGGGGTAAAGGAAAGTGTTTTAGGTGAAGGATCCGTCTATTTTTGGAAGGAATTTTCTTTAATTATCGGAAAGCCGGTACCCGAGCGGTGGCACCGACGGGAGAGACCCAAAATTAATCGCTTCTAATAGGTAAATTATGTGGCGACGACCGGCGAAGGAAAAATTGCAGTAATTGGTCTAATGGGTACTAATTTTTCGGGAAAATTACCGCGCACAGTTTTAATATGCTTCCGTGGGTAAATTTAGGGCTATTGTGGAATAACGTTCCGATCTCGCTTCCAGACCGACTAACCTCAATTTAACCGGTTCTGTTTTTCTCACTCGACTCACATAACCTACCAAACGGAATTTAGAGCGGCAACCATCGTGCTCAAGGAG
The DNA here is from genome assembly GCA_034211315.2 of Aedes japonicus. Taxonomy (NCBI): domain Eukaryota; kingdom Metazoa; phylum Arthropoda; class Insecta; order Diptera; family Culicidae; genus Aedes; species Aedes japonicus. The sequence continues at coordinate 47,327 of JASCZW010007351.1, forward strand.
AACAACTGTCACCTGCTGCGCGTGGACAAGGAACACTTTAATCGAATTCTGCGAGACGTCGAGGCCAACACGCTGCGGTTGCAGGAGCACGGAAAGGACGTACTAATCCTGGAACGGGTCGCGAAACAGCGAGGACACTCGGCTTTCAAGTAGGCTTCCCCCTTCCGCTTTGATCTGGTAGCAAATCCCATAAACTGCATGTAGAATATTCGACTTTCATTTCACTCTACCTGCTTGCTTTCCTTTATGGGTTAGGAATAAGATTTTTGGAAGAGAACACTTGTTTTGGAATTGTTTGAACGAAGTCGAGGCAAAAGTCAAAACAATTCTCATGATCAACTGCACTCTACCAATTCACCACGATTCCATCCAACCATCACGTAGCTTTCCATTCGCATTGTATGTTTACCAGGAAAATTTAATTGGGAAAATTTATTTACGCTTTTCACTCGCCCTTCCCGCTCACAAACCTACATCATCCATTTCGCATTTTCAGATGACAATGTAGTCAATGTTTCCGAGAAATGTTTTCTTTCCTTCTGCCATTTCAACCTGTTTACGAGGGATGTTTCCTCCCGCAGCACGTGTCACCCATCAAATCCATCCTTCTTCTTCTTTCTCTCCAACGCCACTTCGTTTCTTGGATCCAATTACCTGCGACCTTTCTAATTTTCTAACCCGTTTTTTCGCTTCCCCACCCCTGCTCAGATACACTGTGATGTCCGGCACGCCACAGAAGATGCTGGAACACCTGCTGGAGACAAGACTGGGCGGTCAGGCGGGACCAAACGATCCATTTTTGGACGACTTTCTACTGACCCACATCGTGTTTATGCCGACGCCGATTCTCATCGACGAGCTGGCCAGCACCTACCACGCGGACACCGAGGTGGACATGCGGACGGCGAGCGAGGAGGACCAGGAGTACTTTATGACCTGCAAGCGGCGCGTGGTGCAATTCATCCAGCGGTGGGTCCTGGCCGTGCGACACGCCGTTTTCGACGATCCGCTGGCCGTGGAGTTCATTGAGGTAAGTGTTCTGGGTGCTATTTCATGGAATCTCACTACTCACCCGGGGCATCATCGGTGATACGTGATTAAAATCTTCATCCATCGTTACGAGCAACCATCAGACTGAGATGATTGCCTTTTGATGTGACGAGCTACGAACGAACGACAAGGATAATGGCAAATCAGCAGACTTCACGGAAGGTTCCATCGTGGGTGCTCTGCTGGTCTGACGTCTAAAGGCGGAGACGGAGACGGATGGATGTGTTTTATCACAGCGATTTGATCCTTATCGATGAAAACATAATCCGCTTTAGATAGTCTTTTCCTCGCCTACTGAGGAGGACCCACTTGTTGAAGGGGTGTGACACCGAGCCACATCAACGCGCGTAGATGAACTCCCTTTTTTACAGGGGATGTTATTGATTGGTGAAAATGATGTTATTGCTGGTGTTCAAGTGTTATTTCAAAGTTGTCGTTGAAGCTGGTATTTAGATTCAAAGGAGAAGTCAAAACTGACAGCATATCAACCTGATTGGATTCAAATCCGTGCAGAAATCCAACTGGAAACCGGTTTTCCAATTCCATTTCGTTCCGGAAAATCGTTCCGCTGCACTTTTCCTCAAACCATTCGGTGTACGACTGCATCAATTCAACCGCGGGTGCCGTTGATTATTGCTGCATTAACATTATAATAAATCATTCCCGAATCGGGAAATCTGTCTGCTTCGAAATCTGACAGGACAGAAAAATACAATACCGCTCAGCGGCGAATAGTAAATCGAATTCCAGCTACCGCTGTCAGAAAGCGGTGGTCCCAGATGGTGGCGCGCATAGAATTCGATTCGCCTCCCATCGCATAAAAGAGTTTAATTTCCCAGCTGAATTACGGCGACGACTCAGATGAAGGTAATTTCCGACGTTGCACGGAGTCGGGGATGCGAGTAAATTGACATTTCGCGATTGGAAGCATCATCGTTTGGCAGCGCTCGGATTACAGTGATGGTTGCTTTGGAGTGTTGTTGTTGTCGTTGTTCGAATCCCTAACAGTTGTGTGCTAATTATTTGCTGGAATCTGTTGTGCAAATATTGCTCGAGTGGTTTCCAGCTTCATCTTATGTCTTGTTCTGTTGATTTCGGATTCAGGTGTGTTTGCTAGAAGCAATGACTTCGAGATTAAGACATGAATTTGATACTTAATATGTAAAGCAAATTGTAGTCTGCTTTTAAAGCTTAGGAGAAGTAAACACCGTTATTAAAACGCAAATTAATCCACCAATTGTGTGACCTGACCAATCTTACCCTATTCAATATTCAGTTTACATACAAGGTGCGGCAGAAAATAATGCGAAAATTTGTTCTATTTCTTTCAAATCCCATTTTCAACTAATTCAAGCAATACTATAAACATTTTCGAAAGCACTTATCTTTATAAAGCCCTTTTAAACAAATTTATTCAATGTGTCCTCCAGTTTTATTAAAAACATCCTCAAGCCGACGCCGGAAGCAAGAGCATGCCTTTCGGACGAAGTCCTCCGACATAGACGGCCATGTGCGGGTTATGGTTGACTTCAGGCTTTTCACACTAGGGTTCGATGTTTTGCAGGCTCGTGCTTCAACCTATGCCCAAATCAAATAATCCAACGGATTAAGATCTGGACTGCTAGGGGGCCACAAATCCTTCGGTCAAAACTACATGTTATCGTTCAACCATTGTTGGGTTCGATTGGACGTGTGACACGGCGCGCCATCCTGCTGTAGGACAACGTTTTGGTCCTCGGAGAAGTTGGCTTTCACTCAGGGAAGCACTTGGTCCTTTAAAATACCGATACTTCGGTATTGATTTTAACTCCAGCATTAATGAAAACAGGCAGCATTTTCAAACCGTTGGACGCCACCAAGCCAAACATCATGACACCAGCCGGATGTTTGGTTTGAAATTTGAATTTCACTTTTTCCGGATCGTTCTTCATTTTCTGCGGTGAAATGAGCCGGTCCGTGTGGCTGTTGGCCACAGCATCGATGCTGAAAAGCTTTCCGTCGGAGAACAGGATTACCATTTTTTCCTTCTTCAACAAGGAAAGCAATCTCTTGGAACGAGTCACTCGTAGCTCCTTGACCCGGTCCGAAATCAAGTGACGTTTCACTCAGGCTCTGAAAGATGCATGCAGGTCATCTTTGATGATTCTCCGCATGGATTTCTCCGAAATATTGGCTTCCTTTGCAAGTTTTCTTATGGAACGCACCGCAATCTCTTTCGGCTTCTTCTGGGCGAGCAACAAACTGGTGATCACTTCTTTCGCGAACAATTTGACGAATTTGCAATAAAACAAATAGAATGTTTGGATGCAGCACTTGAAAGTAAACATAAACAAATACACTTTCGACAAAAATTAGTCACTAGCTACACGAATTAACCCAATACTCAAGTTTGAACATTTTCGCATTATTTTCTGTCGCACCCTGTATCTGGAAAAAATCTAAGAATTTGAAAAATAAGAAAATGTAAACCTTTAGAAATCTGAATATAAAAACTTCTGAGGTTAAGGGAAAAAATTTAAACTCGTCCACAACCGTCAATATACCGAACTATCAATATTTTTACAACATAACTAAAGTCGCGTATGAAAAAGAATCTACTTGTTCAATGATTTACTTGTCAATTCAGTAGTTAGGCCAAGTTATATGATTCAGGATTTGTCACGTACAAATAAAACAATGTTTTCCAGACGATGGTTTTTTCCATTATGTCTTTCGGTAATATTAGTGTCAATATATATAAAAAAAATTGAACACCCCTTATTTATACAGTCTTGACTATTCAATGCAAAGATCTGCTAGTTCCAATAACTGTCAATTTACACTGATCGTTTTTGAACTTTCTCACGCCTGACAAAATGTTATCAAGTGGAAATAAATATTTGTTTTGGACCACGTTCAGACTACGAGCTATATTGCCTGACATAGCGAATCTTGACATGAGACGTCAGATGAATTATTTCCTGTGATAACTAGATGTACGAACATTGATATAAAGCTACTCTATATCACGTAATATAGCACGTAGTCTGGACAGCACATTATAATGTTAGTTTTTATACTGAGATCGGTGAATTTGTACTGAGTTTTCAAACAGCCGAAAAAGTCAGTCAGCATTGAATTATCAGCACATGAAATGCAAGGAACATTATTGAAATGTTTTTTTTTTCTATCAATAGATAATGTTGAAATTGTTAAAAATTGACAATTTGTACAATTTGAAAGAATTTATGTTTTCTTCAATTTTTAAAAATTAGTTTACCGAACTGTTCAAATGTTGTCAAGATTCTAGAAAATATGAAAGTTTGAATGTTACCTTTGCCCTACCATATTTAATAAATTACTTAAGCAAAGATAAATAGTTGTGTTTTATACGCCAGTATTCACTTTAATTTTTAGTCTTTTTCTCAATTAATGGTAGCCTCATACTTTGGAATGTTTTTTCGCTGGGTTTCAATCCCAGTGCATTTTAACTGTGGCAGGATTTTTTTATTTTCCGTGTCAAAATTCTGTCAATCCCACCCCCTTTTTAAGTTACATAAGAACAAAATCCTTGGACAAGACTCCGAAGGGATAGGCTACCTTAACTTTTAATTTCAGGATAATAGGAGTTTTAAATAAGCAAAAAGTATAATAGCCATGCAACCTGACTAAACCTTTTTAATCTAAGAAATTCCAAGAAAAAACATCAATATCATTTTACATAGGACTAGCCCTATTTTGTTGATCTGGAGCGACTCCAAGCAAAGATATCTATGAATTATTCAATAATATAAGGGGAAGTTGGGTGAAATCAGCCATATCTTCGTTTACAGAGCCGTGCGGTAGTTGAAAAAACCTCTATTCGATTCTCCAGGAAACTTCACATGGGACTAGCACTATTTGGTTGATCTTGAGCCTCTCCGTGCAAATATGTCTATAAATTATTCAAGAATATAAGGGAAAGTAGGATAAAATCAGCTCTATAACTCCACAACCATATCCGTGCGGTGATTGAAACCAGTTCCATTCAATTTCACAAACAATTTCCACGCGGAAATGGCCTTTTCTAAAAGCCGCGCTTAAAAGCGACAAAAGTTACATATTTTTTCCTTAGTTTTCATCGGTTCTTACCCACTGTGATTGTTGACATATTTTAGTGCAGTAATTTTTTTCCAAACTCATCTGGTTTGATTGCCATTATTTGTGGTATCAACATGTACACTCGCGATGGAAATCGCGACATTTAAGGCGGACATTTATCGGGTTTTTATTCATTAGGGCGAATCTAACATTGCGAGATTCTCTCCGGTCTTGCTCTCTTTCATTTATTACAGCGCCATTTTAAAACTTCCGAGGGATCCTTTGATACAGATCGAAACACAACAGTGCTGGCTACCATGCTCTACAAAAAGTAGAATGAAAAACGTAAAGGTGATTGGATTGAAAAACGTAAAGGTGGTGATCTCATTATTAGATGTGCTCTCATGAAAAAAAAAACCCTAGATTATTTTTAAATTCAAACTCGCTCGCTTTGTAAATTCCAACTCACTCACGAAATAGCCAAAACACGAAAATGTACACTGCAGTTGCTAGAACGAAACGACAAAGCTGATCACTGTCTCACAAGCACACCCTCTGGATGGCACATCGCGTCAAGGTGTCAAAATTTATCATCAGTAATAGAAGCAGATTTTTTTAAGGGCTTATGAACGATGAATCACAGCAAGCCGTGCTTTAAAGCTGGCTTGTTTTGCTTTTGCTGCGTAGTTTTCGCTAAAATAAAAATTCAAAGTTATTTATTCAACCAGAATAAAATGTTGAAATTTTGAAATATTATAGTGCTATATGTAAGACGATGTGTAGTTAATCGATTCCCACTCAAAGTGTTTTGTGATCGCGTTTGTTCAGATAGGTTGTGTGTCAATTGGTTTTGCTCGTTATAATATAATCTTAAAAAAAAACCTTTAGTGAACAGTGAAGGAAATTAACTTGGGAAATCCGAAAAAAAAAATTCTGATCCATGGAAAATTGTGAAAAAAATATTTTCTCGTTTTTTAATTTGAAAACATTTATTGGTCAAGTTCTGGCGCTGGTTTTTTTTTAAATTATGATCGAAAATCTATGGGCCCGTCACTCGTTATCATACCATTCATCGTTTTCATCGTTTCTTTAATTGAAAGCCAGAATGAAAATCTTTTAACCGATGGGTGGAGGATCTTACATCGTCACACGAAAGATGATTATCTTGAACTCGTGTTGATGATTCCTCGCTGCGTAAACTGGATGAAAAAAAATCCAGAGAAATGTCCTTTTCAATCTTATTCTGGAGAACCACGAGATGTACACAGGGATTCCAATGAAGTCCATCAACAGTCACCTGGTACAAGAGGGCCTGGGAGATAGGACAGTAGAGGGTTAGAAAAGGCCACTCAGCAGTTTAACCCTGAAAATAGTAGTATTGCCGGGAGTGGTGGTTCAAAACCCCAAAGACAATACGTTGCCCATGGTGATAAAGCACCACAGATTAAAATACCCAGCGGAAACTCTAAAAAACCGTCGGTTCAAGACCGTCTTCAAACAAAGGTAAATAACACAACCGAATGAGTCTTATAAAATTTATCCAGATTAATCTTCACCACGCGAAATATCGACGTGGGTCTAATTCAACAGCCCTGGGTAAATAATGGTAGGGTATTGGGTTGATATTTGCCAAATGGTAATTGTTGACTCCAGGCCGAGGACAGCAATTTTCGTAAATAGGAGGACAAAATTTGTCCCAATTACTGAATTTATAAGCAAAGAAATAGTTCCGATTAAGATGGAGGTGCCAACGAGGAAAAACAGAATTATGTATTGCTTCGGCTTATTTTCCTGGAGACACTGATGATATTTCTCCTCCGACAGTCGTGAACTTTATAAACTATTGAAATAAAATTAACGCCCAATTTAAAATGATGCAAAATTCCATTATGATACATCAATAAAAATTTGTTCACAATTAGAAAGAGCCTGTGATAAAATCCTTGGTAAAATGATCTCATCATATCATGCTAGTTGTCCTGTACAACATAGTAACAATTTTGGTTTTATGAGGGTTCTGAAGACCATGATGAAGCCTTTAAGTGTGCTTTAAAACCACAATAAAACTTGAATTATTACTTCGGAGGTCATCCAGTAGGAATGTTCCTTGGTGGAACGACAATCTGGCAGAATTGAGGAAAAAATCTAGACAATTGTTCAATCGAGCAAAAGCTACTTCAGACTGGGACCAATACAAAAAGGCTCTGACGGAATACAACAGAGAATTGAGGCGTGCCGAACTGAAAGGACTGGAGACGGGTCTGTGAAGAGATCAACAACGCTCCAAAAGCTACAAGGCTGCAGAAATATATTTCAAAAGATAATTCAAATTACCTTAGCAACCTCAAAAAATAGGATGCTAGTTTCACAGTCTATTGTTCCAAAACTTTGGAAGTAATGACGAGAACTCACTTCCCGGGGTCAACATCTGTATTTGCTGAAGCACAGGAATTTGATTAGGAAGGACGCTTCTCGTTAGCAGATGCTTATCTTAAAGCTAGTTAAATCTTCACGAAAACATTTGCTTACTCCCTTGATGACTGGATTATTCAGAGCTAGTGTTACTCTGAATTATATACCAAAAGCACAGACAAACAGACGTAACACTCTAATTGATGCCCATCGTCCACCTACAAACAACGATTAATTTGAATACAAATAGTTAGCTAAGCCACCGCTTACAGCGGTGCTAGTGTAATTTCCTTACACTAGCATCGCTTGCAAGTGTGAGTGTGTTCGGAAATATTTTGTTTTTGTTGGTCGTCAAAACATGGAACGCAAATATGAATTTTTGTTTTGCTCTTATCGGGAAGGAAAAAACTTCGGAAAATCCTTCTTAAATTTTCCCCGTGACGTGGTGTGGTATGAAATCTATATAGAATAATATTACTACTACATAAAATTTATTTTTAATATCAAGTAGTGCGTGCAGTGGGTGAAATTTTGCCAGTCAAGGGAGCTTGTGGTGGCGTTTGATGGAGGCGGACAAGAGGCGGTCTAAAATCGAAAACTATGCTCCGACCTTTTCCACTCAACAACTTATAAAGGCCGAATTAAAGTAAATTTGGGCGAATTCAAGTGATCATAACACAAGAATTAAACAATATTTATAGTTGATCAAAACTTAAAACAAAAGGGCATTTATTCAGCATTCAAACGATATATAACAAGTTATATCATTTTACCGTTCTGAAAGAATTGTCGCACTTACTTGTGATCGCTGCCATCATGATCTGCACAGCCGCTGGTGACTCTGTACCGGTGAACTTATTCCACTTTGAACGCATTTGTTATGCATTTGTCACTTCTTTACCGCATCCTCGAAGTTTTCGCTTGACAATTGCCCGATATTTTTCGATCGGTCTGAACTCAGGGCAATTCGGAGGAATAATCTCTTTGGTGACTAAATTAACATTGTTTGCAGGGTACCATTCTAGTACCTCCTTAGAGTAGTGGCAGCTGGCTAGATCCGGCCAGAACATAACATTGGTCTTGTGTTGCCGAATGAAGGGTAAAATCTGCTTTTTCAGACACTCTTCAATGTAAACCTTCGACTTCATTGTGTGAAATGTGACAAAAAACTTGGTTTTAAGGCCACAACTGCAGATTCCTTGCCAAATCATTAGTTTCCGAGCAAACTTATCAGCAAATACAAATTTATACCTGGAAGGGACATCCCCACTATCAATTGCCAGGTAAAATTTTCGTCCAGGGATTAGCTTATAATCCATTTTGACATATGTTTCGTCATCCATCAAAATACAGCCATCAAATTTCGTCAAAACTCGTTCGTATAGTAATCGTGCTGGCTTTTCGGCAACTAAATTTCGTTTCAGGGAGCGATTTGGGTGGTTACTGGCACAAAAAGACTAATATCCTTTCCTTAAAAGGGTCTTACGCACGGTGGAATCGTATTTCTTTGCCAAATCACGTATGGAGACACCTGGGTTGGCTTTCACGTACCTCAGCACCTTTCTCCTCTGCTCTTTGACCCTAGTGCCACTTTTAAAGACTGGACTCAGAAAAAATGAGACACACAAAAATGATCACCAAAAATTTATTTTAAATCGGATACTTCTCAAATTTTATGGGATTAAATAACTATATATAAGCTATGTTTTGGCATAATTTATTTATTGAATTTTCTCCCCCAAGCTGAATGCTCGTACATTTCTCTTAACACTGCTCATGAGATCTTGGGCGAGGCTTTGTCCATCTTCCTTACACAATTTCTCCCAGTTTTTCTTCAAAGCTTCATCGGTTTTGAATGTGTTTCCGCTTTTCTTCAGCTTCTTCTTCATTATTACCCAAAACTTTTCGATCGCACGAAGTTCTGGTGTATTTGGCGGGTTCGCCTCCTTCGGGACCACATTAACGCCCTTCGCTTTGTACCAATCCATTACAGGCTTGGCGTAATGGCACGAAGCGAGATCCGGCCAGAACAGCGTGGAGCCACGGCGAGAGCGGAGGAAGGGCAGTAAGCGCTTCTGCAACCATTCCTCTCGATAAATCTGCCCGTTTATGGTGCCGATTGTAACGAACGGCTTGCTGTACCGTCTGCACTCACAAATCGCCTGCCACAACAGGTACTTCTTCGCGAATTTGTCCATCTTTCTCTTCCGGAACTTTTCCGGAACCTCCATGCGGGACGTACCGACAAAAAAAATCGAGGCCGGGGATTTAATTGGTGTCCGCCTTGATATATGTCTCGTCGTCCATGACGAGACAGCCTGGCTTGACCAGCCACTCACGGTACAGCTTCCGCACACGCAATTTGGCCACCGTGTTTTGCTTGCCAGTCCGGTTTGGCGCTTTCCTGACCTTAATAACACATAGCCCGGCACGCTTCATGGTCGGTTGGACGAACCACTTCGACGAATTGACCTTTTTGGCCACGTCTCGGGTGGAAAGGTTCGGGTTATTCTTAAAGTACTGCCTTGTCTTCCGCGCCTTCTCTGGGTATTTCCGTTTCCAGCGCGCCGCTCGATAGTCTTCGTCTCCTGGAACATCTTCACAACGCGGGACACGGTGGAATGGTGGATTCCAAGCCTTTTGCCGATTCATCGGTGCGACTGACCAGGATTATCGATCTCCGCGCCCAAGATTTGCTGGCGTAGCTCTTCTTGTTTCGAATGCATCTTGAAAACTACTAAACAGATCGTAATAAAATTACCCAAAATTTCATTAATTTTTACTCACGTGATAAAAAGTTCACCCAAAACAAAGTGTCGTATTTTTTCCGAGTCCAATCTTTATGATAGATACGCTGCTCTAAGAGTATTCTTGTAACGTTTGATTACAAGACACACCGTTGACTTTGGAAATTTTAACACTTTTGCTATTTTTTAGGCAGACCATGAAAGATTCTCTAGATGTTTGTGCGCAATTAATTTTCTATTCTCAAGTTCCATGATCCGTAATTTCGAGATCCGTCGATCAAAGTAGAAATTTTTTTCACCAATTTCTTGGTCAAAGAAACATCAACAAATGCCTGATGATGTTGTTTGAGAAGGAAAAAAATTCTCATCACCATGAGGCTCTAGGAGTAGACAGCACTTTGCTTTTTGCTAGAACAAAGTTGTGAAGAGAAAGTATTGATAGCTCTGTTAGCGCACGGCAGGTTGTGAAAATTGAATAGAAGGAGTTTTTGAAAATTGAGCGGAGGGCATTGTGAAGTAGTTTTTTGAAACAAGCACACAATCTTTTGCCAAGCATCCCCATGCGGAGTAGGTCAAGGCAGGAACGAATGCACCACCTTGACTGGCAAAAAAATGTGCGCTTGATGGTGCTCATATACTACCGATAGCTTAAATGGTTCTAACGAACTGTCTATTCACACTTCCAAATCCCCTAGATGGGAGAGAAACTATCTCCCGCTCATTTGGGTTTACTTTTGGAATACGACTTCTACTTTACCTAACATGCCTGCCAAACGTTTTTTGATCCAACCATCAGGGACGCGGTGGTGTAATAGACCGTGCGTCTAGATTTACTTTGAATCGAGCTTTAAGACAACAATTTTCTACCTCCTGGAGTCAATTGAGTAGTGATGCTATGCTGCACAATATTGTGGCCGAAAGAAATGTCACAAAATGAAAGCACTCTCACGAAGATACAAAAGGTCCAAAATTTTCTAAACACATTTTTAAACACATGTTTTAAACTCATTAGCGTATTAGTAGAACGATTGAAATTGGAAAGCCTGAAAATTTTAATTAACACTTCACTTGATCACTACTTCTAAAAACAAACTATGACTAAACTATGACTAGTAAACGCGAGCAAATTCCGTTAAATTCCGCCCCAGAAAGCTTATCTTTTGACAGATAGGTTTATTTCGTCTTTGACTCACAGACTTTTTCAGTGTCAAGTGCTCGGCAAAGTTATGTTTAGAGCTTAATCAGTTCCTGAATTGTAGAATGCTGAATCTGCAAATTGAAGTTTACACTAGGCAATGTAATTATAATCGCAAATTTTCATTTTAGGAACATGAAGCATTAAAAAATTGTAGAATTTATGTTTGAGGTTACTTAGACTTAGTTAGTTCATTTTGAAATCTGGTTTATTTAAAGAATTAATTATGTTTAAGGACCATCCTAAAAGAAGATGCAACTATAGAACAAAACTTCTAAATTGTTCATAATGTAGAGTTCTTTTCAACTTCAAATCAGTATGTTATGAGCAAGAAATGAGCAAGAAACTAACATTGAACTTAGAGCATTTTGGCATTTGATATTGATTGTTCGTTGGAGCATTAGTATTTTGATTCAAACAATTTTATTTTAAAGCATCACTTCGAATAGTTATGAAATTTGAAGATTTGAAATCAACGCATCACAAAATTGTGATGATACTTATTGGAAAAAAACGAACGAAATTTCAATTCTACATTCAACGAACGCAACTTTTTTACCGTCCAGATTACCAACGCTAGAGCTTCAAATCGAAAAACGAGAAAACGAGTAAACGAATTATTTTCTCATCTACCGATTTTGCCATTCATACAGTGCTTCAATTTACTTTTACCTCGCCAAACTCACAATCCTCCAATCTTTTCTTCTTCTATTTTCAATCTTCTACCTACCAGGAAATCGCGACAGACGTCGAGTCGGAAGGTCTGCTCCAGGAAGAAGCCAGCATCATACATCACGTGCTAACGCAATTATCCCGATACCAAGTGAGTATCAGACTGCACTTCATCTATGAAAGAAACTCGTCGTTTTCAATGTTGCTGATTCGTTTCGTTTTCTTCTTCTTCTTTTGCTGCCCCATAGGAAGATCGACAGATGAACGCGAGTCAAAAGTGGAAATTGCCGCCCAACGGACAACCCATTTGCCTATTCAGTGGAAACACTCACTCAAAGACTGTAATACGACCGGATGATGACAGTGAGTACAATTGCTTTTTATTTTGCGCTATTGAATTGAAATAATCACCCTGCAATTTGAAGGGTGGCGTTCTTCACGTATAATTAAATTTAATGATGTTGAAATGATCCGTTTTCAAATGAACTTCGTAGAATATTATCCTGAAAACTGCCCATTACTTCTATCGGCTTTCAATCTTCCAATGCGTCGGCTTTGGGCTTCACTAAAAACCATCAAAGCAATCAACGCTTTCAGTGTGACAGGAACCATGTCGACCAAAGGTTCGCTTTTGCACTGTTCCATAACCATCGTATTGATCCTAGTCATGGTCAAATCAGCGCATTGCGGACCATCACTGGTCGAATTCATCATTCAAACAAAATCCTGGTTCTGTCCAAACTCCAGCAAAACGGTTCTAATCGTGGATAAATCGGAATGTTGCAATTCTTTGAAAAATCAACTTCTGTCAAGTTTGCACGCACCGCTTCTTCTGATAACCAGCATGGGTCTGGTCGAAAGAGTGATATTAAACGTACAATGTGGAATATTTATCACCTTGGATAGTTTCTTGGTAATTTCGTGAATCGATACTCCCCGGCCAGCTTAAAAAGTTCCTCAAATTTCAGAATTCATACGGTATATTCTCCCGCATCAAATCAATCATCGTCACGACCGAACAGGAATTCAACGCAAAACTAACGAACAGAACTACCGTAACTGAACTCCGCTACAACGCCGTACTCGTTATACACACAAACGCAACGGCCTGATCTTTATTCGTTCGCTTCCCGGATGATCAGCTCATGATCAACCGGACGACTGACGAAGTTTCCCGCGCCAGCCTACAGGATTTGCATCGATTGACGTTGGTTTTCTTCTATCGTCCTGCTCTCGAGCGGGCTTCCATGGAGGAGTATTGGAACACGATCGCACATCGTCATAACTCGACGAACGATGAGATTTTGGGGATTGAGCTGTTCTCAGTGATGGCCGATGTCGTGGGAGGATTCATCAGCATGCATCGCGTGCTCTATGCCGACTGTTTCATCGTTCCAGTCGATCGTCAACGTCCGCTCGCTTATCTTCTCATCGATCCTTTCGACCTGCCAACCTGGATCAGCATACTGATAACTGTTCTGCTAGTTCTACTCCTCCTTTGGATCATTCAGCCCAAGCCGTTCAATTTCTCACGAACTACCCTGGAACTCGTTCAAATCATCATCAACTCTCCTCACGAGAGAACTCGCCCTGGCATGCATCGACTCGTCCTCACCATCTTCATCACCGGAAGTTTCATCCTCACCGCCTCGTACCAATCTTTGATCACGGCCGCCATCTCCGAACCAAGCTTCTACCCACCACTCGACAATTTAGCCCGAATCAACAGCACCTGTAATCCGATGGTGAAACTTCATCCGAAGAACTCCAGTTATCACTTTCTCCACGAAGCTCGCGAAGACGGGGATCACCAGTTCCATACGTGGAAATGCTTCTACGCAAGTTGCGCATTCTTCAGGCCCATCTACAGAGTCTTTGCCGATCCTCAGAAAGCCGCATCCATCTTCCGTACTGCACCGTGTCGGAAATCTCGCCTGGAAACCCTTCCAGTCCCGACCGTGAGCACCATCCTCACTGTGCATCATCGGGCGTTGGAGAAACTGATGCAGTTCTACGCGACGGCATTCGCCCAAGGTGGATTGTATCATTTTACCGAAGATGAAGCCAATCGAAGGGCGACTCAAAAGGGCAAGAGTGGCGAGGCAAAGCCATTCACGGTCGAAGATTTGAATCTGGTGTGGAAGATAACTTCGTACGGTTGGGGCGGTGGCGCTGCAGTATTTGTTGGGGAATTGGTGCATTATCAGTTGATGCGATGCTGCAAATTCTTACGCCGGTGGGTTGTGGGCCGGTTTTGGATATTTGATTGAGTTGATCTAAGTCTGTTTCATTTTTCTCTACATCCAATTCGCATTATACCATAATAAGTAAAGCCTCGTCCACGTTAAATTTCGGACACTTTTCTTTCAGTGGAGATTTTGAAATAGTTCACGGATCTCTTAAACGTTTCACTTATATGACAGCTGAAACTCTAGACTTTATTTCGTGGTACAACGTGTTTACATTCTTGTTACAATCAGTAAAATGGCGTCGTATCAAGTGGAAGTGCGCAAACGCATTCTGAGTTTATCGAGAAGTACTGGGCTCTAGTTAAGCGGAAACTAAGATGAAAGCAAATTGTACCGATGATTTCAAGAGAAGATGGAGAATCGTCACGGCCTTCGTATCTAAGGATACCGTAGGAAACCTGATGGCGGGTGTACCAAAAAAATTGAGAATTTAACAAAAAGAAGGATTAACATCTTATCTTCTGCCTAATCTAGATATAAATCTATTATTGTGAAATAAACAATCGGTTTTTGTTGCATTATTTGTAAATTTTCTTTACCGCTAATATTTTGGTGTGCGAAGTTTACCGTGGACAGGCTTTAGCTTCTCATTAAATAAGACTGCGGTCACCGCAATCATCGAAGCTCAACAACAGCGACTGCTCTACTTTCAAATCTTAGCAACCAAATAGATTTCACCTATTTTTCATTCGGATTTTAACGATAACTCAATATTGTGATATTCCATGCAGTTCGGATTTGAAGCATCATCTTAAATCAACTGTTTGTACAATTTCAGCAATCCAGCGATGAACTTAAAAAGAACCACTCACTGTATATCTGAATTTCACGACATCACAATTTTATTGCACCGAACAAGCATTATGAATTTGTAGTTAAAGAATTTTGAGTGTTGAAATTTTAGGAGTTTTGAATTATTTTTGAAAATTTTGATGATTTTTCCGAATTAGTAAATTTTAACGATTTTGATAATTCTAAGCCTTTTGATTTTGATAATTGGAGACTTAAGTGATATTTGAGGATGAAGAGAGTTTTGTGAGTTTTGACATTTTGACAAATTAGATACTTATAAAAAATTTAAGAATATTGACAATTATGAAGGTTTAAAATTTGAATTTTATTTTTTTAAAGTATTCATTATTTTGGTAATCTTGGAATTGTTGAGAATTTTAAGACAGTTAAAAATTGCGTAAGTTTCGAGATTTGAAGTTTCGAATTTTAAAATAAAAACTTTCTAATATATTTAACTAGTCATGTTTTGTGTTAACATGACATTTTGGTAGTGTGTATACATCATTTACATTGAAAACCAAAGTCAGCGGGATAGAAGCGATTATTCATAGCCGAAATTTTAAACAATTTTTACAATTAAACAGTTAGATTTACAGTTCCAGAAATTTTGTTTCAGTTTGCAGAATCTTGTATAGAATACAAAAATACTGGAGAGTGTTTCACTGCGGAACGCCAATCAGACGCAGACCCCCTGTGCTCGCGAAAAAGTCCGTACTGTGCGGGTGAAATCGCACTCGAAAGCGCCTGAAAAGTGTTCTCCAGGCTAGCAGAATTCACGTACGTTGTGAAGCGATATTTTCCGTCGCAAAAAAGTTTGGAAAAGTGGTGAAAAATAGTGTTTTGCTTGGCTCTCAGCCTCCATTGGCAGTGAAGAAAAGTTGTATTGCTGAATTTTTTTCGCTTAACCTCTCCTCTCGCGCTGAGGTGATAAGCGCTCTCTCCACGTCTGTCGGTTTCGTTTGCACTTTTTGGGAGAAGCGCAGTGGTGTTGGTGTGAGAATGGTGGATTGGATTTTGGTTTTTATTCACTCACCGTGGATGCGATTAATCAAAACGTAAATATATAGAGGTACGTGGTTGTGTAGCACCTCATCGCGGTCACGTTGCTCTGCGTCGCGGATTACTAGTGTGCTGGCACTGGTTCCGGTGAGCTGAAAATAGCGGTATTTCGTAAGTCAGGGATCGCGCCGTGCTCGCGTTTCACTATAAAAAATGGCATACAATCAATTGCGCTGTTGTGTGTTATGATTATCCTTCAAGCGAGCTCAGGTCCAAAGTGTCGTCGTTTGCGGGTATTGTGGGGAAGATATGCCAGTATCTAGAACTAGATTTCAGAGAAAATATCACAACCGTACCAAAGTGAATTTTGATTCGGTGTTCAAGATTAGTTTGTAAATTAATCAGTGCAAGAAGAGTGTATTAGGAAGGTCCATTAATTACGTCACGCAGTAAGGGGGAGGGGTTGAGAAAACGCACGATCCATACAAAAAATTGAAGTCCATACAAAAACGGGACAAGAGGGGGGTTGGAAAACAGTCAAATTTTGTGTGACGTAATTATATGGACGTTCTCTTAGATAACATATCATGTTACTACCGGAAGGTTTCCGACACGTCGTCGACGGACGGGTTGATGTGAACGAGTGCCGACGCAGCAGCTGCGGTCCAGCAACACTGGCCATCTAGGATATCGAGGAGAGCTGGCTTGCAAAGCAACAAATAATTTATTTCTACCATATTTTGAAGACAATATCTAACATCCTTGCTTTATTTTATTTTGTCTATTTCGTTTTGTTTTGTTTTTCGTTACACTTGTCTCTTTTCAGTCACACTTGAGCGGTCCATTGCTATTGGCGTATACTACATACTTTCAGCTTATCGTTAACCAAACGAACCCAGCAACTAACCTTTCCCCAACTATCCAACATCCCAGTGGATTTTCGTGGCGGTGAGGGATTCTCGGCTTCCTTCAGCGAGTATCATGTCAACATCTGTTCCTTCCCATTCCCTATTTGACCAGCATTCGGACACGGCCGGCGCCGGTATTGCTTTGTAATGGGTCACCAGTTTTACACATTGAAGATGCATGTTAGTCCCAAACATCATCTGTTGGTTCTTTGTGCAAATACAGCTGATCTGGCAATAACGGAGTTGCATCCGTGGGCGGTCAATCATGCTCATGCTCATGCTCATGTATAGAATACAAAAATACTGCAAATCATTCAGAAATAACAAAACTTTGAAAACAAAATTAAAATTGTATATAAATGATTTCGAATTTTTCGAATTTAGAATTTAGAAAATTTTCATTTTTGTTTTAGATGTCTTTTAAAATTTTATAATCTTAAAGTAATTCTTACATAATCTTAAAAATATTCAAACTTTTCATTCTAAAATATTCATGAATTCTTTTTGAAATGATAGCATATTTCCGATAATTCTGACAGACTTTTAAAGAGCTCAAAAACTCAACAGAAATTTGAAGACAAAATTTAAACAAATTTCGAAAGAATTTTGCAATGATTTTGGAGAATTTTAAACAATTTACAGAGATTTTTTTCTTGAGATTTGAAGAGAATTTTGCTAGATTCGGTAAGGCTATTTGCAAGTGTATTTCGACCCGCGCAGGGAACGAATAACTTGATAACTGGCCTTGGTATTTAAGACATACCTGAGTACACATGAATACCCACTTCTAATCTTGATAGCTTGGCTCATATTAAACAGCTCAGGTTAAGAGGTAAAACACCTTAGCAAAATACCTCAGAATTGCAAGCAACATCTCTTGAATACCAAAACCAGCTGAGGTACTATTTCAGTATTGTCTTACTCCTCAGTTTGGTATTCGCACAACATTGTGGCACTTTATGGAATTATCCTCGGGTACTTACGTACTTCTTAATTAGAGCTTTTAAATACCGAGGCCAGTTATCAAGATCAAAAGGTTTCTTATTTATTTCATTTGTCTCATCAAAGATCGTTTAATAGTTTTGAAAATTAAATTGAGAGGAATTCACAGATTGTTCCGGAGCAGTTTAAACATTATTGAGTAGAAAATTTTTATAGAAAATTTTAAGAGAATTTTCAGAGCACTTTAAGAGAATTTCAAGCGAATCCTTAGGAGTATTTTCATTAAATAATGAAAAAAAATTAAAAAAGGAATGGATTTTGAAAAAATACGAAAATGTACAAAAATTTTCCGATTTAAATTATTTCAGTAATTTTCATTGAATTTTTTTGAGATTTGATTAATGTGAAGTGAATTTTCAAGAAAATTATTAATCAAATTAAGTGAAGCGAATTTTGAGTGTACTTTGAAATTATTTCAACAATGAAAATTTCTTCAAATTATTTTTAGTTCACTATATATTCTCTTCCAAATATTATAAAAGTGTTTCCAAATTTCTATCAAATTTTTCTCGAAATTCTTCTGGAGTACTCTTCAAAATTTTCTCCATAATCTTCTTCGAAATTATCTCGAAATTCCTTGGAAAACTTCACAAAAAATTTCTCGAATTATCTTAGTTTCTCAAACACGAGCGCCAGAACTCTGAGAGTGAATATGAAAAGAATTTTTGGAGAAACTTTTACAATTACGAGCGAATTATGTGATATTCTGGGCAAGAATTTCTGGATGATTTTTTTTCAGAAAATTGAGAGAATTTAAAAGTATTTTATCCCAGTCAATTTTGGAGCGCATTTAAAGAAAATCTCAAGAGAATTTCAAGTTCAAAGACGCCTTATGACATTTTAAAATGAATTCTAGAGATAAACGGTAAAGTCATTTTTGAGAAAACCTCTGCAGTAAATTTTGAAATTTCAAAAAAGGTTGAGAGCTTTAAAAACTTGGAAATTAAAATAAATTTTTGATAGCCGTTTAAGACAATCTCTCAATATTTTCGTTATGCTTTGAAAAATAGTATTAAGAAAACTTTCAGAAACATTTTGATATTTTTGAGACTTAGGAGAATTTTTCTGACTTCAAATCAAACCTTGCAAATTTTGGCATAACTTCTGAACCTAATTGGGTAAGATCTAAAACGTAAATTTAAAGTTTGAAATTTTACTACGACTTTGGCAACTTTTAGGGGTTGCTAAGAACCTGCTGAATTGAAAAATCAGTACAATATTGGATGTTTCTGAGCATTTTAAGATTTTGAATAACAGTCAGATAAAAGATATTCCTAAATTATTATTCTTTAGATTTTGTGTAAATCCCAATCCTAAATACTCGAGAGTTCTGAATAACCTGTGAACCCTACATTTTAAAACTTAAATACATGAAGAAAATTAAAAAATTTAAATTATTTTAAAACTGAAACAATATTTTCCTGTTCATCAGCATTTTTAAAATTCATTTAAGAAACAAAATCATAGGCACCTGGAGTGAACTTCAAGATTATTTTCGTGTTGAAAAATTTCTTCAGCAACTTTATTCCATACAACTTTAACGTTAATTTAAATGTTCACTCAAAAATTTCTATTAAAATCTCTCTCACAAATTCTTTTAAAACTTCTCTTAAAATTCTCCCAAATTGTCTCTCTATGCTCTTCGTGCAAATTCTCTCTCAGCATTCTTTCGAAATTCTTCATAGCTTATCTTGAAATTCTCCTCGAAAATATCTCCAAAATTCCTTCGAAATTCTCACAAATATTTTTTGAAATTATCCTCAAAGTTATGAGTTTTTCAAAACCATCGATGGAACTTTATGGCGTTATCGAAATTTTGAGAGAGCTATGAGAGAATTTTGAGAAACTTTTATACTCAGCGAACAAAATTTTTGAGACATTATATTTCTGAATACCTCTAAAGAGAATCCATTTTAAAAGCAGGGTATGTGTCCCATGACCAGCTCTGATCATGCAACAATCGATTACATTTTCATTCATTCGTAACGGGATAAAGCATTTGAGCTGGAAAACAGAATCTTCGACCATTATACACTTCCTAAGACATGTTTACTAAGCTTCATCTGGTAGTATGTGATCACGTAAAAGTTACACAACCTTGTTTAGAGTAGTGTCAGAAAACTTTCTAGGGATATGGACAATGCTCGGTCTATGGGTACCAAATTGGCGTCTAATCCATGGATGCAAGTCTCGTCCCATCTCGATTGATTTTCTATAAAATGCAATCTTCGGACGAGTTTCTTCCTGATTTTTCAGATTCATGTTCCCAGCCGTATCTGCCTTATCCAACAAACAACACTTCACAATCAAACTATACTTTAAACTGCTGAAGAAACACTTAAGTGATTTTTACATATGATTTTAGTGAAGGCACTCGACAATCAAAACATTATAATTCACTCGACAACAGATTTTTTTCTTAATTTGCGCTCAGGTGAGTCACATAAACAACATTCAACTGGAATCTGCAGACATTTGTATTGTAACATGCTACACAATAACAACATTTTTATTATCAGGCTTTTCACACAACAGGCCATAGTTGTGAACATAGAAAACAACATAAGTCCCTGAACATTGGGTCCACCATTTGTTTGTTACAATCATTGTTATTTTTACCAATGTGACCTGTTAGTGCATGTACTACGTGACCATATTCCAGGATGTCTGGCTGCATTATTCGGTTTACAGATCCACCTCTTGGCAACATTTAGATCATCTGGAAGATCGCATAGATAATCTGGTTCAGCTTAACTCAGCAAAGTTAATGAGTCTAAAAAGTCAAGGAAATCGGGAAAAACTACTGCGGAAGTGAACTACTATAAATTGATTTATTATGTCTCAATCTCTTTGAAATATGTCATGGTCATGCTGGATAGCAACACGATTTTGTTGGATCATCGAAGAAATAATGACTTATCTGGTACATAGGCCGAATTAAGAGCTAGGCTAACATTACATCCTGTTACCCTATTTTTGAGAATTATATTATAAATTATAAATAATAATTTTTTAAAAGAATTCCATAAGATAAATTTATACACTTCCACAATTTTAAGAAAACTTATAAGGCACCTGGAATTTCAATAAATATTGAAAGAATTAAAAAGAGTGTTGTATGAAAAAATCATCCAATATATTTTTGATTTATTTTTCACAGAAAATTCAGCATTTTTTTAGAACAATATCAGGAAAAATAAAAAGCTTTAGAAATTTGCGGCCAAAAAAGTTTTTGAGGATTTGATTTCGCATGAAAATTTTGAGGATTTAGGAATTTAGAATTTAAACAAACCATGCAAGTTTAGAAGAAATTAAAAT
>JASCZW010007352.1:0-49120 GCA_034211315.2 Aedes japonicus
CAGGTCTCAGCGCCACCAGCCAGCAGCAGCAGCAGAAGTAGAAGCAGCAGCCATGCCAGGAGCGGCTGTGTTTGTTTCAATGGAAAAATTGCTGGCTTCCGACGAAAGAGCTACGACGGCCCTCGACCGAGTCCTACCTGAAATCCAACCACCTGTGCTGTGCGTCTCCGACCGGTGGTGCGGCCCTCGCTCTCTGTGTAAGCTCCTACCGATCGATGAGCGGAATATATCCGCCTTCAATCTTCGAGACAGTGGGCTGCCGTTGTGGGCCCGTGTGGGTGGTTCGGAATGAGGGAATTTGAATGAATGAAAAAACAAAATTTTGCTTGGCAATTGGGCTCCAAAGTTTACCGGATAGATCTTTGATCTAATTTGTCTCTATGTATGAGGAGGGTTGCTTCGTTTTTTCAGAAAAGGCATGTTTATGAGGTTGGCAGCAAAAAAAAATTCATACCTAGATAACTTTTCGCCAAAATTGGATTGTATAAAAGTTGCTTCATATTGAGATGGGTTATTTTTTAAATAAGCATATGTATTTCACCCAGGGTTGCGGCTTATCATTTTTGACTCAGACATATTCATTTGCCAATATCTCCTTTCAGAGGGTCGATTTGATAATATGATGTATGATGAACTTGTAGTGCATGAGTAGACCTACAACTTTGTCTAACAGTACATTGCTCTAACTCCTATATCTTCGACATGAGAGCGTATATTCACAGTGATCTTCACGATGATCATCGCGTGATCTTCACCGCGAATATCATCGCGAAGATCATCATGAATATACGCTCTTATTCTCAGATATAAGAGATAGAGCTATGTATTGTTAGACCAAGTTGTAGGTCTACTCAAGCACCATAAGTTCATCATACATTATATTTTGAAATTGAGCTTCTGAGAAGAGCTATCGGCAAATGAATATGGATAAGTCAAAAATGATAAGCCGCAACTTTGATTTCACCATCATAAAAAGAAATACGCGGGATCACCAGAGTAATCAACCTATTGAAGCTACTCATGACCTGAATGCCGCAAATGGTAGAGAAAAATTCACACTGCCATATGCTGCAGTTAGATACTAACCGTGTGATTCGTGAGCGATCGACATGAAAAGTCATTGGTTACAACTGGCTTTTAGGCCCTTATCATGAATAATTCGAGAAACATGTTATAAATTCTGCAACAATCGACAAAATCATGTTGACATCGCGTATCGATCGATTTATTTTGAGGATGTTAATACTTTATTCATCAATTTAAAGTTATACATTTGAGCTCTCTTTTTTTTCCCTAAATTCTCAGCTATCATGATCGCACTAGTTTTTCTGCCACGGTCGTCACTCGACCTTGAAATTTGGCTTAATGCGCCTAGTAATGCATCCTTGATACACAAGAAATAGTCACACGTTACCCAACTAACAATTTTAGTTGCCTAAGCCGAAGTTAAGAACTTATAAGCTGTTTTATAATTGTTTAAAAGCAAGTGAAGCTGTATAAGCTATAAGCAGAATTAAAAAATCGATGCAGTACTTATGCTTAATGTAACACAGCTTTAACACAACATTTAGCTTTAGGTTGCATACTTTGAAAAGAAAGCTCTTATGCGAACAATGTTTGTCTGCATTTACACAGCTTGTTTATGTAGCTAAGAAATAAGTCGGTTAAGCTTTTGAATTATCATTCTGTGTTCTCTTTCACAGTTCTGTTTGTTGGCTTTATAATAGCTTTTCAAAAGCCTTTATATTAGAAATACCTTAGCCGCTATACAGCTTAGTGATTATAGCTGTTTAAAATGTTGTATAAGTACATTGAGCGAACATATCGAAAGATTTCATTCCGAATATAGTATGGAAATTTGCCAGAAGACATTATTGCAAATTTTATACGATTCCCTTATGGAAAGAAATCATATGACGATCGTATGAATATTTTCCTCACATGAAAAAAAAAGTTGCAATCGGGATGCGAACCATGAACCTCGGCATCCAGAGCCGAGCCACAATCCCACGAGACTATACACGCTTGATAAGTGATGTCAATTGAAAGCGTAGAAGAGGCATGCTTTTATCGACCAATGCAACAATAATCTTTTAATACGATCTCTTATGGCTTTGTGGTTAATAGTTCTGATCGTAGGGATAATTTCCTGAGTGTAGTTGCGGCACAGAGTATGGAGCATATATGCAGTTATTTATATGGAGTTCTTGAGCTTGAGCTCTTGAGTTGAGTCTTAGCTGTCAAACTAAATAAAAGGAATACCGTCCATTTTATCGAGCAGAGCATTTAGATTTCAAAATATTTCGAAGGATGTTTAAAAAAATTAAGAAAAGCGGTACTTACTTTTGAAAGCGAAATCTGAGAAAGTATGAAGCTTATTTGCGGAGTTCATATTCGGAGATTCGCGCAATTGACAGTGCTGTCGAAAATTGCTTTCAAATAAACAATATAAATTCCACTGAGCAGAAGATCAGGTGTTCAATTCCCGGTCTTAGTGGATTTTTTTAATCACCGGGAATTCATTAATATAGCAATGATAAATATAGCAATCTATAACAACAGTTATAAATGAAATTGATATTAATGTAGTTTAAAAAAATTATAACAAATGAATCCAAGCGCGGCAAAGCTAACAACGTAAATTGGATGGTGATCATGTTTAGATTATAAGAATCTCGGTAACACTGATTTTCAAAACAGTACAAACCTGTTCGTAAAGAGCTTCAGCAATTATTGTTGTTCAACATTATTAGATCTAAAATATGTTTTGAACACTTTGAATACGGGTACTGGAATTCCTCTCAGCTGATATGGATCTGAGGATACAGTTACCGTTCTTAAGGTGAAGGTGCAGAGTTCAAATCTGGTAAGTACACGAGTAAGTGGTATATAAATATATACTATTATACATTATAATACAAAGTTCATATACTTAGATGTCAATTACGCATTACAACGATAAAACAACACCATTGCCGTAAAACCGTCCACGAGTATTGTAAACAGTAATTGACATACATATTTTTTCGATTGCTGTATAGTGACTATGTTTAAGCGTTTATTTCAACGTGTTAAGACTACCAATAAAAAGCTGTTTGCAACAGTTCTAAAAATAGAAATTGCGATGAACAAATAAATATGCTGAATATGCGTTTCAAAAGAACAGTTACGTAATAAGTTGTATAATTTTTGGATAAAAGCTTCCTAGGCTATAAACCGATTACATATTCTGCTTGACATTTTTTTCATTTTCATGAAGCTGGGTAGATTCGCCAGATTTGCTTGTGACAATATTGGCTGGGCGCTTGTGCAACCACTACTTAACCATTACTTAGTTTAAAGTTGTATACGTATTGCCTATGAAGCGTTTACCTAATTAAAAATGTTACTTGAGTAGGAATTAACTGTTCACATCGAAACATGAACAAAGATTAAACAAGTATACCGTGAACCCAATATTAGGGATACATTAAAGGGAACCCCTATGGCCAAATGTATTCATTACATAGTAAAATTTGTGTTTAGCAAAAATTGCAATGGAAAGATTTTAGTATGTAAGTTAAAAATTTTCCGAACAGCTTATGAAAATAACAAAACCAAAGTTAAATCATATCTATTCAGAAAGCATTCTAATGATTTGAAATTGCAAAACCGAACCGAAGACGGAAGCGGTCTTGAACCACCATTGAAAAATAAAACCATATGCCAAATCAGGCTCGATTTGCTTGATTAGTTATCGAGTTATACAGAAATTTGTGTCGCATTGGTATGAGAGCCCCCCTTCATGAAAGAAGGGCCCAGCCCCAAAAAACCCTCCATACAAATTTTCACATTGATTGGTTCAGAACTTTTCGGGTCAGACAAACAGAAATACATTTTTACATACATAGAAAAGCTGCCTCCAAAACCCCCATATGCCAGATGTTGTTTCATTTGCTTGACTAGTTCTCGAGTTCCGCAGATATTCGTGTTCAATTTTCCACCCTTCCTTGAACTGCTAAAAACATTTCGTGCCTCCAAAAACCTAAACATGCAAAATTTGGTTTCATTTGCTTCATTGGCTCTCGAGCTATGCAGAAATTTGTGTTTCATTTGTATGGGAACCTCCTTCTTACAGAGGGCAGAGGGGTCAAAAACCACAATAAAACACTTCTTACCTTCAAAAACCTCTACTTGCCTAGTTTGGTTTCACTTACTTGATTAGTTGTGTTTCATTTGTATGGCAGCTCCTCCCTCCTAACAAAGAGAAGAGTGGTCTACGAGACCCCTCTTGTATGAGAGCCCCCTCTTCAAGAGAGAGGAGGGGTCTCGAACCACCATATAAACATTTCTTGCCTTCAGAGAACCCCACGTGTAAAATTTGATTCCATTTGCTTGATTAGTTCTCGAGTTATGCAGAAACTTATTATGGGAGCCACCTCTCCAAGATAGGCGAGGAATCTCAAATTACCACAAAAACGTTTCCTGCTTTTTAAAACTCTCACATGATAAATTTGGTTTCATCTACTTGATTAGTTCTCGAGTTATGCTGAAATATGAGTTTCATTTGTATGGGAGCCCAGCCTTTCAGGGAAGGGAGGGGTCTCCAACTATCTAAAAAACCTTCACCGGTCCCAAAAACTCCGCCATAAAAAAATTCTTGCCGATCGGTTCAGTAGTGTCCGAGTTTATACGGTTTAGGTAAAATATGTTATGCACCACTGCATAAGGAGTGCATCGAAAATAAGTTTGAACATATTTTTCTTTCAAATCATACAAAAAAAAATATATTTTGTTTAAAAAAATGGATGATTCGTAACCTTCTCTGAGTGTCGGGGTCAATATGACCCGGAATGAATTCAAATTGCTATTACTTTCCAAAATAAGCATCTAGATGTTTGAATTTTCTAGACTTTTCCGAAATCATAGAAGGGTACGTTTCTGCATTAAACCCATTTTTTTAAATATTTCTGCAGGACTGTTAAAAACAAACTAATGAAAAAGGGGTTTCGGGTCATATTGAGTTTGATCACTTTGTGGAAACTATCTAT
Source organism: Aedes japonicus (assembly GCA_034211315.2). Lineage (NCBI taxonomy): Eukaryota > Metazoa > Arthropoda > Insecta > Diptera > Culicidae > Aedes > Aedes japonicus. The sequence goes on from JASCZW010007352.1 coordinate 5,031, forward strand.
GACTAAATTTTAAAGTCTTTGCAGTCAAAATGCTAATGAAAATCCCAATTTTTAGTTTCTGGTGAGTACTGTCCTTTTTGATCTGATGGGCTACAGGGAATCTGTGCCGGAACATGATATATTTTGCCACGATCCGTGAGGTGGCGACAGATACAAACTTTCATCGGATCATGCCTTTCTGAGCCATCGAACTTCATGATTTTCATTACTAAACTACTTCTAGCCATCAAATGGGCCAATATCCATGTTGGTCATTCCGGGACAATTCGGATGCCTCGGAAGAACCCTTTAGTAGGGGATAAAGGCGAAAAATCCTTTCGCCGACTCAAACTTTATGATTTCTGATGACTAAAGGGTGTCCCACATAAAATTGCATCACGGAAAAAACGCTGCAGAAACTAACCCTTTGGGAATTTTCTCTTTAAAATTAGGATAGAAGTAGCTTAGAGTGCTTTTTTGTTGTATTTTTATCGCTGTCAGTACTTTGAAAATTAAAAAAAACATGGCGTCACCCGAAACGCAACACCGTGAACTTATTTTGAGCAAGCACCTGGGAAATTTTCAATTCTCTCATCGGGATATCGGAAAACAATTCGGAATCATGCCGTCATCGGGAAGTTGTGTAGTTAAACGTTACTACAGGGTGCGGCAGAAAATAATGCGAAAATGTTCAAACTTGAGTATTGGGATAATTCGTGTAGCTAGTGACTAATATCTGTGGAAAGTGTATTTGTTTATGTTTACTTTCAATTTCTGCATCCAAACATTCTATTTGTATTATTGCAAATTCGTCAAAATGTTCGCGAAAGAAGTGATCACCAGTTTGTTGCTCGCCCAGAAGAAGCCGAATGAGATTGCCAAGGCGGTAGGGTACCATTTGGCACCAGTTTACCGCAAAAAAAAGCCCCTGCAGGATGGTCCTAAGCAAGCCGGGAAACAGACGTCCGCACTTTGCACACACGCTAAACGTGATCAAATCGGTCCGTGCAAAAATTACTCGCAACCCGGTGCGTTCCATAAGAAAACTTGCAAAGGAAGCCAATATTTCGGAAAAATCCATGCGGAGAATCATCAATGAAGACCTGCATGCATCTTTTAGAGCCAGAATGAAACGCCACTTGATTACGGACCGGGTCAAGGAACTACGAGTGACTCGTTACAAGAGATTGCTTTTCTTGTTTAAGAAGGAAAAAATGATAATCTTGTTCTCCGACAAAAAGCTTTTCAGCATCAACGCTGTGGCCAACAGCCGCACGGACCGGTTCATTTCATCGCAGAAAATGGAAAACGTTCCGGAAAAAGTGAAATTCAAATTTCAAACCAAACATCTGGCTGGTATCATGATGTTTGGCATTATGGCGTCCAACGGTTTGAAAATGCCGTCTGTTTTCATTGATGCTGGAGTTAAAATCAATACCGAAGTTTATATCGGTATTTTAAAGGACCAAGTGCTTCCCTGGGTGAAGGTCAACTTCTCCAAGGACCAAAACATTGTCCTACAGCAGGATGGAGCGCCGTGTCACACGTCCAATCAAACCCAACAATGGTTGACCGATAACATGAAGTTTTGGCCGAAGGATTTGTGGCCCCCTACCAGTCCAGATCTTAATCCGTTGGATTATTCGATTTGGTCATATGTTGAAGCACGAGCCTGCAAAACATCACACCGTAGTGTGAAAACCCTGAAGTCAACCATAACACGCACATGGCAGTCAATGTCGGAGGACTACGTCCGAAAGGCATGCTCTGGCTTCCGGCGTCGGCTCGAGGATGTTATTAATAAAAATGGAGGACACATTGAATAAATGTGTTTAAAAGGACTTTGTAAAGATATATACATTTACATTAGTTGAAAATGGGATTTGAAAGAAATAGAACAAATTTTCGCATTATTTTCTGCCGCACCCTGTACATACGGTTGCTGCAAAACTCGCGAAAACAATTTCCGTGCCCTTGTTGTTGCGCGTTGCTTCTATTCTGCTTCTTGTAAGTCTTCAGGTTGTTCCGCTTCATGATATTATGAATCATTCCGACGCTGGTTCCCGCTTTATTGGCCAAATCACGTTTCAACATTGATTTGTTCTTCCGAATTGGAGCAACCACTTTCTGATCCAGTTTAGGGTTGGAAGATCCGGGTTTCCTGCCTCTTTGTGGCAGTTTATCCAAAGAACAGTGTTCCCAAAAATTGATTGTGATGGATTTTACACTCGCGTGATGAATTCCAAAGTGCTTTGCCAATTGTCGATTAGTTGCACCATCTTCACCTAGCCATGTGTCCTAATTTTCACGTCTTTTTCAATGCACGTCATTTTAAAAACGAAGAATTTAAACCGTACAAACAAGTAAACTAATGAAAAATGACAGTAAAACAAACAGCTATGATTACCACATTCAAACCATCCAAATACACGCGATTATCGCAAATAGCTTATTTTTGATACATTCCCTATTATTTAGACCGAGCGGACACATATCCTGTTCAAGGTCAATGAATGATAAGAAAATTTCCCACTAGAAATATCTATTTAAACGAAACAGGAATCCAACTAATCGCCTTCAGCTCGGTTAAACCGGTAAAGCTTGTGGCTGTTGTTGATAGGCTATAAGACCTTATTTACTGCATTCAATCAGAATTTCCAAATCAGGTATACGTGTTTGTAAATAAAAAAAAAAACATTTTAAAAAACATCATGAAGTTAAATGATTAACTATATAACTTACCATTCAATGTACATTCAATGCATGTTCATTAGCTCATAACCATTCAATCGACACACCAACACGGTATTATTGATAATTTACAGTACCTGCAAAGAGAACGAGAAATAAAATTATAGTTTAAAATTGGTTTGAAGAAAGTGTATTCCTAAGACAGAGTGCGCAGTATTAACTAATCGTTTTAGAAAAGGCCGAGCACAATAGACTCAGATGTTTAATTCGTTCAGTCGGAAACGTTTTGGACTTTATTATTGTCTTTTCCTTCAGAGAAAATTATTTTGTTCTCCTCTTCCATCTCATGAAACCTTCGTTAAACGTTATTTGCGGATTCAAATATTCAAGAAATTGTGAATGTCCATGAAAAATATAATTCAAAATTTGCGGTAATAAGATTCAAATTTGGATAGATACGAAAGGCAGCAATCTAGAAAATTGAGACAATATTATATACAAATTAAAATGCTCATAACTTTATAGAAACTTTGCATGGTAAAATGATTTTCATGTCATAAAAAACCAAGCATTGCAATAAAACAATTAAATAATTTCCAATAAAACAAACCTTGCATAATTGTCCATAAAAATATCACAAAAAGCAAAGAGATACAAAAATATTCCATGAAAACTTTTATTTTTTTGTCAAGCAAACAAAAAACAAATAAATAAGCAATTAAATAATAAGGTTAAGCATCCATTAACTAGAAATAAAAAAATCCTGGAATAAATTGAAACATTTTCCACAAAAATCCAGACATATCGCTGTCCATAAGTTTTGGATTTGCTTAAATTTTTATTTATTTATTCACTATTTATTATTCATTCAATGATTAATTTTCAAAAAATGTTATGCATTCATTTATTTATTTTTTATTTATTTTATCCCGCTCATTTTTATTCCTCAATTTATTGATTTGTTAATTTATTTATTTATTGTTTTCTAAATACATTGATTTGTTTATTTATTTGTTTTTTTATTTTCCATTTATGTATAATACATTTGTTTAACATACATCAATATTTTCTAATTCATTTATCTCATAATATTTTTCTTTTCATTTATTTATTTATTCAAGCATTTCTTAATAAATTAATTTATTATTTTCTTTGTTTATTAAAAAAATTGATTTGTTTTTTAACTCATTTGTTTATTATTATTTTTTTATGTATTGATTGTTCAGTTTTTTTTTGTTTATTTATTAGTTTTGTTATAAATTAATTAATGCATTTATTATATTTTTAAATTTTTTTGCTGTCACAGATGTATTTGTATATGCATATAATTAGTAATGAATAAATTAGTTTGTTCATTTATTACTTTTTTATTTGTATACTTGTTTATTAATTAATTTCTTAATTTATTTAATAATGTATTTTTGTTTAGTTCTTTTATATATCTATTTATGTGATTTAATCCAAAAATCATTTATTTATTTGTATGTTTATTTAAAAATTAATTAATTTTTTTCAATTAAGTTATTTACTTGTTTATAAATATATTTAAATTCATTATATCTATTCAATTATTTATGTATTAATCATTCGATTTATTAATTAACTAATTTATTTATTTATTGAATTTATCTAAATTATATAAATAATTCACTGAGTTTTGTTTAAATAAATTATTTATTTATTAAATTATTAATAAATTTGTTTAGTTGTTCTTTATTTTCTTTTTTTATGCATTTATTGATAAAGTAATTTATCAATTTATGGATTTTATTTTGACTTTACTTATAATGACAGTTATTCATGTATTGATTTTTTTAAATTTATTCATTTATTACTATTTCCAAGGGGGTTGCAACTCCCACGATGAGCGTTAGATACGACTTCCCTGACATAACAATTTCCACGATGATGACGATTTTCTTTCGGCTGAAAGCATTTTTTGCGATTAGCAGGATCAATCGCGATGAGAACGCGATGACGATGCGATCAGAATAAAGATTATCGCTGACAGAATGAAACTACTCAAAAAATTTGACAGCGAGAACTGCCAGAAATAAAATGACATTTCTCGCTTCCAAATATTCGATCAGTAACATTTTCTTCTGACAACGCAAGAAAAGCGAGGTTTTGACTATGAGTTTTTTTTCGTTGTCTCCTCTGCGTTAGCTCGCCAGGTGAGTCGCCGTTAGTTTCGTCACAGAACTCTACACAAACACACAGACTGTCCCGGAAATACTCCCTAGCACGATCATGGATGATTCGGAGGTAACTAATTAGTTATATTTTCCAAATCAAACATACTGTTTGTAGTGAGATTTGAGGGCTAATTTCTGGAAGAAAGTAGAAGGTTTTATCAATTGCACCATACCAGCCCACCTTAAAAATATGGTCGAGAGAACAGGCTTCATAAACCCGGCCTATTCGACTTTTTCATATGTATTGATCTCTTAACAAATTAATTAATTTATTTATTAATAAATTTTTGTGATAAGTTATTCATTTATTCATTTATATAGTTATTGAATAATTTGTTTTTAATTCATAAATTAATTGATAAATATCTTTTATTTATATATTTATTTATTTATTTATATATATTAATTTATTTATTAATTAATATTAATTTATTTATTAATTCATCGATATATTTTTAAATATTTATAAATTTTGGTTTCCATTTAACTATTTATTGATTTATTCATTTATTTATTTATTAATTTATTTATTTATTTATTTATTCATTTATTAACAAATTGATTTATTTATTTATTTATTTATCCATTTACCTATTTATTTACTTAATTACTTTTATCTTTATTTTTTATTAATTTCTTTATTTATCTCTTATTTATTTATTTATTGTTTATTTAGTTATTTTGTTTTTGTTATTTTATTAATACATTTATTTATTCACGGCAAATATCAGTACACCTTTTTGGGACATAGATAACTCATACATAAGTACGTACTTATACTAAAATCCAATACCTATGTTATATTATTTCACAGAATGTTAAAATTTGTTTTTTTTATTTGGTCTTAGCCAAAAATTCTAGCAATGCTGATGATATACAATAATTATGTGGCTTAGCATTGCAAATCTACCAAAAATTTTGCAATAGTGATCTACAGTGAATAGATAACAATCACGTTATTTTCCATTGGAGGCATATAAATTTAGCTTTGATAAAAGATCAGCTGAGTCAGTGCGTTGTGAAACCAAATCATTATCAAAAAAAATCGTTGTACAATCCCGACGTTCTTCCAAAAATTCAATGTTGATCAACATACAACGTGCTTTATGTGATGAGAGAGGTAATGCTGTCCATTCTAGCCTACGCTGTGCATAAAAATAATCCCCAAATCTCTTATTTTATCGCATTTTTGTACACTTTCAATTCCTAATTTGCCGACGATCAGTTGAATACGATTCAATCCAATTGAGAAATCTCATCTCAATTGTTTTCAAGCTTGGAACATTGGATTGTCTAGTCTATGGAAGGCTTTGCCGAGGTCGGCGTGGAATTTCACATGTTTTTTACATCAATGTTACAATGTTACCAATATTACTATGATAGTCACGAAAATTTTGAGATATATTCTTAGTTACGATGATTGCAGCAAGTTTAGTGACAGTCACTTGAAAAAAAAGGTTGCAAAAAAATATCAAATACCTTCTGCACAGATATAAAGAAACATTTAGCTTTCTGCGTTATCTAATGCATATTAATGAAATGCTAGATTTGGCTGAATTTAATGGGATATTTTTTTGTAAATTTCATTCCCATAGCGCCTGAATCTAGGCCTGAATCTGATGCACATTTGTATGAAAGATTGCAAACAATGTCATTGTTTACGTATCCTTTGGCTTGAAAACAAACGAGAGGAAATTTTACGCGCATGTTAAAATTTTTTTTTTCTGAGCCGTACAATAAAGAACTACCCATTTGTTTGAATAAAACATTGTTTTTTAAAATGGTTTGAAAGAAAAATATGCGGATAACTTATTTTCGATACAGTCCGTATCTCTATTAATTTGCTTATAATTTAAGATTTTTTATGAAAAAACAATATTGTATGAAAAGTCGTTTGAATCATAATCAATAGTTGTAAGCAATACATTTAAAATACCAAGAAATAACTCATAGCAAGTTCATTGGATTAAGAAATCATATCGTTGCTTATAATCCGAACTATTTTTTAAATATTTCATTTATTTGGAAGGGCCCTCCCTAAGCTCAGTCGGTAAAGGCACGACTACAAAGCCACACCATGCTGGAGAAGGCTGGGTTTGATTCCCGGTCTGGTCTAAGAAGGGAATTGGAATTTTAGGGAATTGGGATAAGGGAAATTGCAAAAGCAATAAGCTTGAAAAACGCTAAGAAAAGATTTATTTGGAAGGCACAGTTGCGTTAGCTTTACAGAGCCGATAATTTATTGTTTTTTTATAAAATCATGACTTAAAACTCGAATTAGTAGCTCTTAAACCGTTTACTCGCGGAAAAGGAGCCATTTTTAAATTCTAGGGAATTGCCTGCACCGGCCAAATCAGCCCACAGTCTGCATTGGTTCTGGAGCTTGCAAAGGAGCAAACGAGTCAGCCACACTCTCGAGCAGCGTGTTTGGCTGCTATTTACTTCATCATTCTCTATTTACCCTCCGTTCGTCGTGTTTCGATTCATGGCGCTGCTGGCTGCTGGCTGCCAGGTTGTTCCCTATTAGCAAATCCTCACTCACAATCCGAAGGCAATGACGACACTACCTTCCAACACCACAAATCACAAACACACACACACCGATCCACCTAGGGTACTTTTTTCCCTGTTATCCACCCGCAAGGAATGGTTGAGTGGCATAGTTTTTCATCCCTCCCGATCGTTCTCCATTATATCGACATTCATCATCGAAGGCAGGCGTGCGACGGAATTTATTCCAATTTCTTTTCAGTTTTCCATTTTCGATTTTCGCCCCTCTGTCGAACTGTGGCTTGTAAACCCATTTTCGTTCACCTTTCACTTTCGCAATAACGTTTGAGTGGAGGGGCCAAGGATTGGAAGTCGAGAGAGGGCCACTCTCAATTACGACGGTTCAGTAAATACACCGAGTGGCGAGGGGTGGAGGAGGATTGACTTTTACACCGTGCCGTCACCGTAGCCAACCTGGACAGCAGTGTCCACCGCGTTTTCGAAAAACCGGATGGCTATGAAATGGTTGTGTAATCGTATCCGGTCGAAGGTCCGGTTTATGCTTTAACGACTTTACACGTTGATTTCGCTTCCGAGATTTGAACCGGTGTGAGAGAGAGAGAGATATAAAGAAGATTGAAACGGTTGATGATGATAATCAGGTTGGGGAATCTGAGATGCGTACGGCCGTATGGAAGATGATCATTCTTTTTCAAGAATACATTTCTGCTGCTCGCTCGCTTTTGTAACCAATGCCGGGAAAGTTGTTACACTCCCGCCGGAGGGCAGGCGCGAAACAAGAAGATATGCGATACACTTTTCCATCAGAATGTTTGTTAAGCTCGTAATCATGTTTGCCACCGGTACTCATCGGCAGCCGGCTTGAGGTAAGAGGGGGAGGGGGTCTGCTGTACACGCCATAATACGTTGAGAGCTTTTTGGCTGAATGGGGTTGCCATTGACTTGCACCCTGTTTCGGGAAAGTGGTTTTGTTGTGGCAGATTTATTTAGCAAAAATTTTGAAAAAAATTCATGAAAATTCAGGACATTGATATAATAATTAAATATTGAAGGAACATTTCAGTGGAATATAATAAACTTTATGGATTTGTGAAAGCTTTGAAGGGTTTAGAAATAAGCTCTGGAGGGAGTTTGAATGAAACATTTAATCTCTTAAGTTATCTAATACACATATAGGGAATGCAGGATTTGGCTGAAGATAATTGGATATTCCATGCAAATTTAAGTCAGATAACGCATGAATCTAGTCTGTTGTAAGAGAGATAGCAAACATTGTTGGATGGCGCATGCAAGATTGCAAACAATTTCGTTGCTAACACCACCTGTGGCTTGGAATTAAACGAGCGGACATTTTACGTGCCTGTTAAAATTCATTGTTTTCTTCAGAGTAGAATAATTTTTAGTAATTCATTTTTGTCATAATTTAAGCATTAATAAAAAACACTAAGAAATTAAAAACAGCGCAAATGATATATTCATTTCTGTCGCAAGCTAAATAAACTTTTTTTTTCCTGTGTTCGGGACATAAACCACTGCGACCAGTAATTTGATCTATTTTAGTATATCCCGTACACAGATAAAAAGAGACATTGAATTTTCTGCGTTATCTAATGCACATAAAGGGAATGCTGGATTTGGCTGAAAATAATGTTATATTTCGTGTAAATTAAAGCCAGATAACGCCTGAATCTAGCCTGTTGTATGGAAGAATGTTAACATTGTTGTATGGCACATGAAAAATTGCAAACAATTTCGTTGCTTACGCCTCCGTTGGCTTAGAATTCAACGAGGGGAAATTTTACGTGCTTGTTAAAATTAATTATGTTATTCTGTGTATCCTTTGTTTAGTGCATTTCGAGTTACTTCATTACTACTAAGAAATGATGAAGTATTCAGTGTTGTTACAGTTGTCATTGTTTGTTTTGCTGGCAATGAGTCAAGTTTTATTGAAAGTTTCCGCTATTTAAATCCTTTATGAGTGACAGCACTCTTCAAAGGCGTGCCCCGTTATCAGTCAAAACCAGATTCATTGCAAAAAAAAAACAAACAATAACCCCGATACTGACCATGCATCAGAACTCTAGTCCTAACCAATTCAAACTGTAGAACATCAAATAGAAAATGAGAAATCACAGAAATGAAGACTAACCATGTTTCTCTTATTCCAAGCTCATCCTGGGTGGATGAATCCGAGTATTGTCGTTTTTCACAAGACATAACATGTAATGAGGACTATTATACGTTCCTTTGACTACAAAAACAAATATGTTTCTTAGTTTGAATGAATTCGCCTATCATAGTACCCCAATTGCTAACAACGATATCAGTTGTCATGCAGAAGCCATGGCGAAAGCAGTAGGGAACCATCGATCGACGGTAGTTTTTACTACTGCCTGCACCACGGTGTGTGTGTGAGAGAGAGAGACAGAGAGAGAGAGAGAGAATGAGTAAGACTGTGCTAGGACACATAATATAAACACCTCTGTAATTCTTTTCGAATCCTCCAGTGATTTGAAGCAACGTCTAAAAATAAGTTAATCATCGATCGAGTCTCCACTTGTTATAATAATGTGCCCTGGATCCAATTCTCTCCAGGTACGGGACAATCCCTAGTAGCACACTTGTTGCCATTGGGTTGAGATAACATAAATATGACTTGCAAAGTCATATTCAAGTTACTACAACTAATTATGACCGTAGTGTGCTACTTGGGATGTTAATCTGAAGTAGCATTTAGACCAGACGTTGGCCTTCATGACGCGCTATACTGATTAATAATACAGCGCATAAAGATCGTGGCTGAATGGCGGTCACAGATCCTTCTTCCAGCTCCATCTTGTTGGAATTCAACATTTGGCTTCGGACCGTACTGCTCTTTGATCCGCGGAAGACCATACATACTTAAAATCCCGATGTAGACCTCCGTGTTAACTTTTTCGCCTTGTTAAACATTTATTTTCAGAATCTACGCATCTTCCTTGCTGGGCCCTCTCTTCGCTCAGTCGGTAAAGGCGCAGCTACATAGAAATACTATGCTAGAGATGACTGGGTTCGATTCCCGGTGTGGTTTTGAAATTTTTCGTCAAGGAAAATTTCTCGACTCCTGGGCTTAGGATATGACTGTACTTGCCACACAATCATAAAGGGTGAAACAGTCAAACTTTGGTCTTCTCAAATATGTCGTAGTTTTTTTAATCATACAGTTGTCAAAATGGCTTCGAAGCAAGAAAAACAGCGTATCAAAATTGTGCACGCGCATAACCAAAACCCTAATTATTCCCACGCCGACTCGGCAAAATCACTTAATATTGCCAAATCAACCGTGACAAATGTTATAAAAGTGATTGGAGAACGTCTGACGACTGCCCGGAAGCCGGAATCAGGAGGAAACCGAAACCAGAAACCCACCGGAAAAATAGTGGTCAGCATTTTCAAACGCAATCCCAACCTGTCCCAACCGAGATATCGTAAATAAATTGGAAAAGTCCCATACAACAGTGCAAAAAGCAAAGAAACGAGCCGGACTGTCAACATATAAGGTAACAGTGACAACAAATCGAGATGATAAGCAAAATACAAATCAGCCAATGAAAGTGCGCGTAAGTTGTACACGAGTTTGTTGACCAAGTTTGATTGCGTCGTAATGGACGATGAAACTTACGTCAAGGCTGATTTCAAGTAGCTCCATGGTCAAGAGTTTATACGGCAACCCGAAAGGATAAGTGAGAGCAGAACAAAAGCTCACAGAAAAGTAATTGGTTTGGCAGGTGATTTGCAGCTGTGGGCAAAAAGCGAAAGTTTCGTGACAACTGGCACTGTCAACCAAAGGGATGCTTGCAAAAACGCTTATTGCCTTTCATGAAGAAACATAGTTGTTCCGTGCTGTTTTGGCAAGTCCTCGCTTCTTGCCACTACGGAAAAAGGGCTCAGGAATACGGCAGCCCTAAGTTTGCACCTTTAAACTGAAGAAATGATCCATTAAAAATTTAAATTCATTCCATAAAAACGTATTCATGACCCATTAAACTCTGGTCAATATCCATAATAAAATGGATATGAGCTGTAAAATTTATCAATGTGATCGTAATTTATATAAAATTTAGCAATAAAATGTCAAAAAGTACCGTTATATATCTAGGGTATGATCAATAGAACTGTACGGATTACCCATAAACATATACCGAATGTTCCATAAAAGGTTCAATATCATTCCTTAAAGTTGTAAAATTGATCCTTAGAATGTAACGTCTGTGAACTTAAATATATACACATGATCAATAAATTATTGATCCAATCGTCAATGATCCATGATAGTTTTGAAAAACTTAACCACAAGCTTCTAAATATGGCCCATAGGAAATAAACTTTGGGCATTTAAAAATAATATGTAGGATCCATAAATTGTGCCAGAATTATTACAATGTTGAGTTTATATTGTTTTAAATTTTGGCTACGGGGAAATCGATTCTTGACTGCGCTACTAAGGAGTGTATCGAAAATTAGTTATAAACATTCGATGCGTTATTACGCATAAACTACTGTATATATTTTTAGCGTGTAAGCGCCATTTGCTTTATTTACATGTCAAAAATGATTATTCGGTTCATTCATTTCCGTTGATAAAGTTGTATTCAAAATGTCGCGAATTGAATTTGAGACTAAAAAGAAAATTCTGCACACTTGGTGCACCGAAAAGGGTGTTACTTACAACCAGATTGCGAAAAGAGTAAATGTTCACCCGGCAAGTGTAAAACGCATCATCGAAAAAGTTTGCAAGGAGTGCTCCTCAAGGATTTACCAAGAAGTGGCCGGAAACCCGGCTCCAGCAACCCCGATTTGGACCAAAAAGTTGTGGATTATATTCAACGGAACAAATCTGCCTCTACTCGCGATCTAGCCAAGAAGTTCAGACCAGCATCGGAATGATTCAACGAATCAAGCGCAGGAATGACTTGAAGACGTACAAAAGCAGAAAGTGCCCAAACAAACTCCGGAACAAAAGTCTCGTGCCAAAACCAGGGCTCGAAAGCTGTACAGCTGCATTTTGGACAATGTCGACCAGTGCATTTTGATGGATGACGAAACATACGTTAAAGAAGATTCAAGAACGCTACCGGGGCCGCAGTTTTATACTAAATCTGTTGGGGAACGTGTGCCAACCGCAGATACGACTGTTGCGATGGAGAAATTCGGTCAGAAGGTGCTCATTTGGCAAGCTATTTGCACATGTGGCTTGCGTTCTTCAATTTTCTATACAAAAGGAACTATAAATGCTGAGATTTATCAAAAGGAATGTTTGAAGAACAGGTTGCTACCATTGTATAGAAAGCACCAGTCCCCTCCTCTCTTCTGGCCAGATTTGGCATCGGCACATTACGCCAAATCCACTCTACAGTGGCTGACGGAGAATAACATCAAGTTCGTAGAAAAAGACATCAACCCACCAAACTGTCCCCAGTTGCGACCGATCGAACGCTATTGGGCAATAGTCAAGCGTATATTTAAGAAGGATGGTACAGTGTCCCAAAACATGACCGATTTTAAGAAAAATTGGGCAGCGGCATCCAGGAAGTGCACAAAGGTCACTGTGCAGAATTTGATGGCAGGTGTCAAATCAAAGGTACGGGCATTCTACAGAAATGAACATGATGACTAGTTTTTCCGTTTGGATCTTTTGTAAACATGTTAAGCTATAATAAACTGAAATAGTATGTTAATTTTAACCATGTTTTCATGCCTATTTTATTATTTGGAAGTTTATAACTACTTTTCGATACACTCCTTACTCAGACCTATTAACATGTCCGTTTCTTTAGCTATGCGGCTCAAATATTGCTATTAAAGAAGGATTGCTTTTTAGAAGATTTTAAATTTTTCAGAGAGCTGATTTACTTTCACGATGTCACGTTCTTTTACGACCGCAACTGCGACACATGTTTCCCAATAAATTTGTTAAAGTTTGCATGTAACAAACTAGGGAAGATTTTCCTATATTAATCTCATCACTTTGCAATTCATCCTACTTGAAATTAAACAATACTATGTCACATTGTACAATATAGTGTGTCTTACTGAGGAGCTGTTTGATTTTTTTTCTTCTGAAAACTAATGTTTGAAAAAATTGTAGTTAAGAAAATTTTCTATAAGAATAATTTGCTACGGATCATTTATATGAGTTTATAGATTATTATTCATTGTTTTATGGATCATAGACAATTTATTTATGGAACATTTTTAATAATTTATGAATCATGTGCACGTATTTTAGTGCACAAATGTTACATTCTGTGGATCAATTTTACAACTATAAGGAATGATATTAAACCTTTTATGGAACATTCGCTATATGTTTATGGGTAATCCATACAATTTTATTGACCATACCCTAGATATATAACGGTACTTTTTTGACATTTTATTGCTAAATTTAGAATAAATTATGGATCACATTGATAAATTTTATGGATCATATCCATTTTATTACGGATATTGACCAGAGTTTTATGGGTCATGAATGCGTTTTTTGTGGAACGATTTTTAAGTTTTTCATGTATCGCTTTGACAACCACCTCTACCGCCTCCGTCGAGTTATGTTACAAGCAGGCAGTTTGATGTTGGTTTGGCGGTGTTGCTAGTAGTCACTTCTTTTTCACTTTTTTCGTTTGTGACAACTAGAACAAAAGTTCACTTTTGCAGTAGGTTTATTTTAAATCAGTTCGAAATGGTCATTCCAGTTTTACCAAGCGACACGATCGGTCGTGTTTTTCGCTCCCTCGCAGTAAAAGTTTTTTCTCCCGTTTTTCCCCTCGCCCGCTTTCTCGCGATTGCGTGTTCGGTTCGCGAAATATCACCTGCGCTTGCTCATCTTTTGGTGGTGGCAAGACAAAAGCAAGCGCTGCAAAGTTCACCAAGTTTTTTCGCTCGACCTGTTGCCGTGGCAATGGGTCGAAAAAATCAACACGTGGTGACATCCACGCCAGTGGCATCAGCTCCTGACGCCATTCCGAAACCGAGCAGCTCCAAGCGGCTGCGCCAAGACGATGCCGATCCAGCGGATCCTAACGCTCGACTATTAGCGAGCAACAAATTTTCCATGCTCCCGGTACAGGAGGTGCCAAAGATGGTAAAAGTGCCCCCGCTCTTCACCACATCAAAGGACGTCGCTGCTCTCAGGGCTGAGCTTGCAGCAATCAAAATTCAACCGCTTTTCAAGCTGTGCAGTACCGGCACAAAGATCATGTGCTCGACGGAGGCTGACTACCGTGCTGTTGGTGCTCACCTGGTCACCAAGAAACATGAGTTTTACACTCACGACGCACCAGGAAACAAGCCGCTGAAGGTGATTCTGCGTGGCCTTCCGGAATGCACCCCGGAGGCAATCATTGCTGAGCTGCAAGCGGCGGCTCTGAAACCAGTGAAAGTGTTCCCGATCAGACGTCAACAACAGGGAAATCATCGAGACCAACTCTATCTGGTCCATCTGGAGAAGGGTTCCGTCACGATGGCGGACCTGTTGAAAATACGGGCACTTTTCAACGTGATTGTCGAGTGGGACCGGTATCGCCCGAGAAAGCACGACGTGACGCAGTGTGGCAACTGCCTTGTGTTTGGCCACGGAACTCGAAATTGCCACATGAAACCACGTTGCGGCAAGTTTGCCGGAGCACACACTACCATGGATTGTGCCCCAATGGATGAAGGAACACCACCAAAGTGCGCCAACTGCGGCGCCAATCATGAAGGTAACAACCGAACTTGTCCCAAGCGTGCAGAGTTTCTGGCGATCCGCAAACAGGCGTCCACTAAGTCCCGGCCTAGGCAACGCCGTCCGCCACCTCGACTGGATGAAGAAAATTTCCCGACGCTCCGGTGCCAGGTGCCAAACCTACCGCCGATCCCATTAAATCACCGCCAAGCAAACCGCCCGTCAACTTCCGTTCATCATCGTTTCGCCGCAGCCACCGCCGCCCCCAACCCGACTCCTCCTCCAGGCTGGGGCAATCCGAATCGCAATACCTCCACGCAATCACCCGTCGATGGTCAGCTCTACGACTCGGAGCAAATGGTCGAGTTCGTGCAAGAGCTCTATCGCCAACTACGTTCCTGCCGCTCCAAGGAAGAACAGCTCAAAGCCGCCACATCCGTGACGATGACGTTCATCTTTAAGTATGGACCGTAAACGCACCATCAACATTCTTAATTGGAATGCTTGTTCCATCCGGAACAAAACTCTTGAACTCGGTGACTTCCTTAACAGGAAGGCCATCGACATCGCCATCGTCACCGAGACACACCTAAAACCGGAAATCAGCATCGTCATCCCAGGATACCGGATTGTGCGACTTGATCGTAGCGGCTCTAGTGGAGGAGGAGTTGCGATCGCCCTGCACTACAACATCAACTGCCATCTGCTTCCGAGTTTTCAGCTGCAGTCCATCGAAGCCATCGGAGTCGAGGTCGAAACTCCTGTCGGCCCAATCACCATCATCGCGGCCTATTGTCCCAAGCAAGCCAGTACCAACAACGGAACAACAACGGCCCTACGTAACGACATCCGTAAGCTAACTCGGAGGCAGGGGCAGTTCATCATCGCCGGCGACATGAATGCGAAACACGAAACCTGGGGAACACCCGGCGAAATCGGAACGGAATTATCCTACAGGAAGACCTGGAAGAGGGACATTACACCGTCCTGGGCCCGGATACTCCCACCCGGTTGAGCCGATCCGGGGTCCATTCGACAATCGACATCTTCCTCACCAACATGGGAAACAACATCGCCCAGCCGATCGTTCACCAGGAGCTCAGCTCGGAATCCGGTGGTGGCTGAAGTTGGGTCCTCGGTCAACCGGCATCGAATCACCAGACGGAACTAACATCGCGCCAGTTGGGAGAGATTCCGACAACATGTTGACGACAATATCGATTTCGACATGCACCTTGATTCCGTTGATGACATCGAGCGGCAGCTGCAGAGCATCGAGCAAGCGATCTCCCAGGCCCGGGAACAACATGTACCGATGATTGATCAGGTGAGTGACTCTGTACCCATGAATACCAGCGAACTGGTTTGCCAACGCTCAAACGTCACTGTAATCGAGTGACCAAAATGATTAAGGCCAGAATGGTGGACCTTAAGAATAACAATTTTGCCGACAAGATCCGCTCTCTCCCAGAGTGTGCTAAGCCGTTCTGGAAGATGACAAAAATTTTAAAAACCAAGCCAAGGCCCATTCCACCGCTGATCCCACTAGACGTCAATGACTCAAGGGATCGGTTGATAACACCTGCAGAGAAGGCTGATGAGTTAAGTCAACACTTCGTCAGCTCCCACAATCTCGGTCAAAACATCGTCAGTCCACACGAAGCTGCCGTTAGCGCGCTTATAACTAACATCGACCAAAGTCCTAACGACTTCTCCGAAGATTTGGAGATCTCAGCTGACGAATTGTTGACTTATATCAAGACCTCTAAGAACATGAAGGCCCCAGGTTTCGACAACATTTTTAACTTGGAGCTCAAGCAATTGAGCCCCCAGTTCTACAACCATCTGGCGGTGGTGTTTAACCAATGCCTCCGTCTTGGCTACTTCCCATCGTGCTGGAGTCAGCCAAAGTCATCCCCATTCGGAAACCTGGGAAAGATCTTTCATGCTCCAGAAGCTACAGACCAATCAGCCTTCTCTCAGGTCTATCTAAACTGTTTGAGAAAGCGATCTACCGTCGGCTTCTAACATCTGCTGACGAGCTCAATATCCTGTTGGATGAGCAGTTCGGTTTCCGGCATGGTCGCTCAACAGTCCATCAACTTAATCGAGTCGTGAACATCCTCAGGCGAAACAAGTCTGTTTCGAAAACATCCGCTATGGCCCTTCTCGATATCGAGAAGGCCTTCGATAATGTGTGGCATGATGGCTTGGTGTACAAGCTCAAGCGATACAATCTTCCAATCTTCCTGGTGAAGATTATTAAAAATTATCTCTCTGACAGGACATTCCGTGTTTCGTTGCATGGTGCAGTTTCCGGTAGTCAGGAGATCTCCGCCGGTGTTCCGCAGGGAAGTATTTTAGGTCCACTTCTGTTCAATCTATTCACCTCGGATATACCCCCGCTCCCTGAAAATGGATCTCTTTCGTTGTTCGCCGATGATACCGCAGTCGTCCACAATGGTAGGGTAATAAGAGCGCTTGCCGCGAAACTGCAGCGAAGCCTGAATGTTCTGTCAGAATACTTCACTGAATGGAAGATTTGTATAAACGCAGCGAAAACCCAGGTCATCCTGTTTCCACATTCTAATTCTCCCAGACTTGTCCCGCCTGAGGGTTGTAAAATAAGCCTGAACAACACAACGGTGGAATGGACCAAATCAGCTGTCTATCTTGGTGTCACTCTAGACAGCAAGCTTATTTTCAGGGATCAGGTTGACAAAACTGTCACAAAATGTAATACTCTGTTGAAACTACTGTACCCATTGATCAACAGAAGGTCTACATTATCCCTTAAAAATAAGCTTGCTGTCTACTAAGCAAATCATACTTCCGGTCATCGAGTATGCAATGCCAATCTGGGAGAGTTGTGCAAAAACACATCTCCTGAAACTTCAGAGAGTACAAAACAAGTTCCTCAGGATGATAATGAACACCCCTCCGAGGACAAGAACATCTGAGGTCCACCGTCTGGCCGAGATAAAAATGCTCGACGATCGCTTTAGTGAGTCTATCAATCGGTACAGGGCACGCTGCCTGACATCGGATCACCAGATCATCCGGAATCTGGCTCCCCACCCCTAGGATTTTCAAATTGTAGTTTTAGTTGTAGATTAGGTAGGTTATCAAATTTTAAAACTAACAATGCCCCAAGGGCTGAACTTTAAAGGTTATTATAACATAAAGAACATCAGACATATAAAACACATAACACATTTAAAATAAAGCTGAAGAGCCCACTGGGCTAAAACTCTTGAAATTATAAATTAGTATGTAAGACAAATGATTGGAAATAAAAGACAAATTAACTAACTAAAGTTCGAAATGAAGTGCAAAGCGATAAATTGTGGTTGCAGTGACGTGTCGCATCCGGGTCTCCATTTTCATCGGTTCCCGAGAGATCCAATCGTTCGCCGAAAGTGGGTGAAGGCCAGCATTGGGAACGCACGTGAGGAAGACATTCTCTTGCTCAAGATTTCTCCCCACAGCAGAATTTGCAGCGTAAGCATCAATGAAATTCAATGAAACGTTATCAATTAACGTTTAGTTTGATGCAGGTTCATTTCCCGAACGACTAAAGAAATGTTTTTAATTACTTTATTTTCAATGGGATTACTCTTAGATACATACTACGATGTTTAACCTCACTTAAGCTTTACTTGGATTCTTCAATTACCTTGCTCACAGCTCGAAAACCCATTTTTAACGAGCTCTTAACCTCACTTTTGCATTGCCTGGATTTCTCCAGACTCGTTTGATTTGACTCACCGCGCAGAATGCGGCAAAAAGCCTGAATCAAATTAATAATTGAGTCACTCGGGAATAAATTTGTAACTAAACCGGATTTTATTCAAGCAATTTTACCAGTATTAACATGTAGTAACAATTTTTATCTTCCATCACTCGTCGGCACCTTCCTCTTCTTCGTCGAACTCTCCTTCCTCGTCGGCCGTCGCCTCCTGGTACTGCTGGTACTCCGACACCAGATCGTTCATGTTGCTCTCAGCTTCGGTGAATTCCATCTCGTCCATTCCCTCGCCGGTGTACCAGTGCAAGAAGGCCTTCCTGCGGAACATGGCCGTGAATTGTTTGGCGATGCGCTTGAATATTTCCTGTATCGCCGTTGAGTTTCCGATGAAGGTGGACGACATTTTCAAACCTCGTGGCGGAATATCGCACACGGCCGTTTTCACGTTGCTGGGAATCCATTCTACGAAATAGCTGCTGTTTTTGTTCTGCATGTTCAACATCTGCTCGTCGACTTCCTTCATGGACATTCGTCCTCGGAAGATGGCCGCCACCGTAAGGTATCGACCGTGCCGAGGATCGCAAGCAGCCATCATATTTTTGGCATCAAATAGTTGCTGTGTTAGTTCCGGCACCGAAAGTGCACGATATTGTTGCGACCCCCTAGATGTCAACGGAGCAAATCCGGTCAAGAAGAAGTGTAATCGTGGAAATGGGACCATGTTGACTGCCAATTTGCGAAGATCTGCATTCAATTGACCCGGGAAGCGCAAACACGTGGTAACGCCAGACATTGTAGCCGAAACCAGATGGTTCAAATCGCCATAGGTGGGCGTGGTGAGCTTCAGCGTTCGGAAGCAAATATCGTACAAGGCCTCGTTGTCGATGCAAAAGGTTTCGTCAGTATTTTCCACTAGCTGATGAACACTGAGCGTTGCGTTGTATGGCTCCACGATTGTGTCGGACACTTTAGGCGATGGAACAACGGAGAACGTGTTCATTATGCGATCGGGATATTCTTCTCTAATCTTCGAAATTAGCAATGTGCCCATGCCTGTAAACCATAACGTTAATAGATTCCATAGACTATTTTAGAAATAAGTAATTCACCTGAGCCAGTTCCACCGCCCAGCGAGTGTGTCAGCTGAAATCCCTGCAGGCAATCGCATCCCTCGGACTCCTTACGGACCACGTCCAGCACGGAATCTACCAATTCGGCACCCTCGGTGTAGTGTCCTTTGGCCCAGTTGTTACCGGCTCCGGACTGTCCGAATACGAAATTATCCGGACGGAATAGTTGCCCAAATGGTCCCGCACGGACCGAGTCCATAGTTCCCGGTTCAAGGTCGACCAGCACCGCTCGTGGAACGTATTTGCCTCCGGTAGCCTCGTTGTAGTACACGTTGATTCGCTCAAGCTGCAGATCGCTGTCCCCACAATACGCACCGGTTGCATCGATTCCGTGTTCATCGGATATTATCTCCCAGAACTTGGCCCCGATCTGGTTCCCGCACTGACCGGCCTGGATGTGAACGATTTCACGCATTTTGACTGACTTGAGGGAACTGTTTCAAGACACGTCCACTTCTGTCGGTGGTGAAAATTTTTCTACCGTTCTCCAGACCGTCAAAGCTTACGTGACTTGCTATGATTAGTTTTGAAAAGACAGGGTTTTCGTTGCCCAACACGAAGTAGTGAAATTAAAATGTCTTGGTCGAACACGTGTCTGAGGACGTTGAGAATGAAAAGAAAAAAACGTTTTCGAAGACCGCGCATTTCATAGTTCAAGCTGAACAGGCATATGCTATTGTCGTGTTAACGATCAGTGATTACGAAATCAACGCTCGTAAACATCATCGTCATCGATCGCAAGGCAACGAGCTTTCTCTCCAAAAAAGTTGGACTTTTGAAAACCGTGAGCAAGTGAAAAATTTTACTGATAGAAAATTCAAAGAAAATTCGGTTTCTATTAAGTGATTGGTTGTTTTCTATAAGTGGACTGTAATCTTTACGCGAATTCGGAATCCGTAATTTTCCTTTTCAGGAGAGAAAAAAAACGCGACTTGTCTTCTCGATAGAGTGAACATTATTAAAAACTTTTATTATTGTATGTGTCTGTCGTACAAAGGTGTGTAGAGGATAGGTAAAACAAAGTTTTGCTTGTGGAATATATGTGTGTCTATACCAATGCTAGTTGTTGTTTTTGTAGAGAGATGGGGATGCTCAAGCTATCGAACATAGTCCCCGGCGTTGAAATATGGATTTCAATTATCCTCGTCTAACGGCAGCAAGCAAACCTCCGTTACTGCCCGCTTGAACTCTGTCCCATTCGCAGTTCTTATCGTAACGACGCGCGTCACGCCGTCATCTCCAGAGTGCAGCAATCCGTCCTAATGCCCATTGTAGTGGTAGGGTATTCTTATCCACGAGCAGGACTAGAGAACCTTGGGATATCTTCTTCACGTTTAGCCATTTAACTCGATTCTGGAGCTCCGGTAAATACTCCGCTGTCCACCGTTTCCAAAAGTGCTGGACCATAGTTTGCACCAACTGCCATCTTGAGAGACTACTCTGGCATCTCACGGCCAATCAAAAAGTGCGCTGGTGTTATAGCTGTGTAATCATTTGGGTCATCTGAACAAGGTGTCAAGGGCCGTGAATTAAGGACCGCTTCAATTTGTGTTAGCGTGGTGTACAATTCCTCATAGGAGAGCCTTTGGTTGCCGACAATTCGAGTTAGGTGATGCTTAACCTGCTTTACACCGGCCTCCCAAATGCCTCCGAAGTGAGGACTCCGAGGTGGTATGAACGACCATTCGATCCCTTTACCGGTACAGTAGTTCGTGATTTTTCCAGTGGCACACTGATTGCGAAACAGCAGCCACAGTTCGTGAAGTTCAGTTTTGGCCCCGACAAAATTTGTCGCATTGTCCGAACGCATAGTTTTCGGATATCCACGTCGACTCGTGAACCGTCGCAGGGCCGCTAGAAAGGCATCTGTCGTCAGATCAGAAACTAATTCAAGGTGTATGGCACGGGTCTGCATACACACAAACAAACTCACGTAGGCCTTCGTAATGAACGGCTTACGCGCAGTAGTCGACGACTTCACCCAGAACGGTCCGGCATAATCGACACCGGTATTCGAAAAAGCAGGAGCAGGTCGGATACGATAGGACGGCAGATCGCCCATCATTTGTGTCGTCTTCAGCGGGTTGGCTTTGAAACACGTTACGCAGTTCCGAATCACCTTACGAATCGTGGTTTTTACATTTAGAGGCCAGAATCGTTGCCGAACGATGGCAAGCAGACCTTTCTGCCCGATATGCAAGTTTTCCAAGTGCAGGTATCGTACAAGTGCTTCGGTGATCGGATGCTTTGCTGGGAGTAACATTTGGTGACGGCTGTCATAGGGAATGAAGGCTCGTTTGATACGTCCTCCAACTCGTAAAACGCCATCCTCGGGATCCAAGAACGCCTTCAACCCGATTAGTCGATGCTTCGCTTCAGCACCGTCCATCAATGCAGCAATTTCTGATTCAAACGATTCGCATTGAACCAACCGTACTACCAGCAGTGTCGCCTTCTCGATCTCTTGAGCAGTGAGTAGTCCCTTCACCACCTCTTTCTTGTTGGACCTGATGTAGTCCACAAAGCGCACTAAGTAGGCCATGTAGCGCACAACCTTGATGAAGCTGCTCACCTTGTCAAAAATCGGCATTCGTTCAATAGGCGCAGACAAAGCCAGTACAACACCAGTTCGCATTTCTGGAAGTTCTTCATTCGACATTTCATCTTCTTCCGTCTCGACGAAAGCACAGTTGAGCGAGGGTAGTCCATTCCACCACATCTTCGATCCCACCAGCTTTTTCGGTTGCTCTCCGCGGGATATCAAGTCGGCTGGATTTTCGTTCGTGGGAATGTAGTGCCAGCTACTGGTTTGGGTTAGCTTCTGAATTTCACTTACACGATTCGAAACGTAGGTAAGCAACTCTTGAGGACGTTTTTTTATCCAGGCCAATACAATTTTTGAGTCGCTCCAGAGGTGAATCGACTCGAAATTCAACTCCGTAGAATCTAGAAACTTCTCTACAAGTCTAGCGAGCAGTTGAGCCGCTAAGAGCTCTGCACGGGGAGTGGTGATGGCTTTATTCTTCGTTCCTTTCTTCGGCAAGATTCGAGACTTACTGCAAATCAACATCATTCGTACGGTACCATCAGGAAAAACGGCACGCGAGTAGAGACATGCCCCATATGCTAAGTCAGAAGCATCCGAAAATCCGTGCAGTTCCAGGACTGATGCACTGTTCCAGGAAATCCACCTCGGCAAACGTACCTCGTTCAAAACCTTCATTTCCGTTCGAAAGTTCCGCCACCTGGAGCTAACTTCGTTCGGGACATGATCGTCCCAGTCATCCTGCAGCATACTAACTTCTCGTAGAATCAGTTTCGCATGATCCAGAGCTGTTTGTTTGAGTGCCATGGTAGCCTGAAATGGTGACGATGCCAGGCCATACGTAACCGTCAGTAGCTCGTACACGGTCAAACAATCGTTACGACGGTACCTCCAGAAAATCCGCAAATATGGATGAACGCGAACTTGTCGGAACATCTTAGGGATATCCAGCGTAAAAACGTATTGAAATCCTCGAAATCGTAGCAAAATGGTGACAAGGTCCTTCTGGACCGTTGGCCCTGTCATCAAAACCTCGTTAATCGAAACGCCTGTAGACGTTCTAGCGGATCCATCATATACGACCCTTAGTTTTGCTGTCGTACTGGTGGGCCTCAGCACACAGTGGTGTGGCAAATAGTACACCGAACCCGGTGCCTCGTTGGGGTCTTCTTGTATCTCTCGCATATGCCCGAGCTGTTCATATTCTCGAATGAATTGAGAATACCGTTCCTTAAGCGCCGGCTGCCTTTCAAGTTTTCGCTCGAGGGTCAAATAACGCTTCAGAGCCAGCTCACGCGAATCGCCTAATTCGTGCTTTCATTCGTTGAAGGGAAGCTGTACAACGTACCTTCCTTCCGTTGTTCGTTGGTGTGTGCGCTGAAAATGTTCTACGCACCTTTCGTCTTCCGCTGTGGGTGATAGGTGGATCGCGTCGCAGGCTTCGACCTTGTAGAAGCTTTTCAGCAGCTCGATGAGTGGTTCGTCATCGTTAGCAGTCTGGCAGAGGGTTCGTGCAACGATAGGTGCATCGTTTGCGATCACTCCTCCAGCAATCCACCCAAACTTGGTGCTTATCAGCGCTGGAAGATTCGGGCCGAGTTCAATTCGGTCATTCCTTAGCAGATCCCAGAAGTATTCGGCGCCGATAAGTATATCGACACGTCCTCGCTTATAGAATGTCGGATCGGCTAATTCTTGCTTGCTCGAAATAGGCCAGTCCGAAACATCAAATGATTTCACTGGCATATCACCAGTGATCCGGGGGGCTACCAACAGGTCCATGGCAACACTGTAGCTTCCGTGGCATGACTTGATGGTGGTGCGCAGCATACGACGAATTCGTGTGTTGTTGCCGTTCAGTCCGCTAACGGTATAGTCAGCAGGTTCTAGTTTCAACGAGAGAATATTCGCAAATCGCTCCGTAATAAAATTCATTTGCGATGCGGAATCCAGAAGCACTCGGCAAGGGTACGGAGTGTTCCATAAACCATGAACCAATACTACGGCAGTCGAAAGCAAAGTCTGCTTTTTTGTACCACTAACACTTGCACACAGAGTCGTGGATCACTATCGGATTTCACAGCCGATGTCGCTGAATCTTCTGCTGGCTTCGAAGCGGTTGATGCTTTTCTAGCACTGTCCTCGACGTGCAGCAGTGTGTGGTGCTTCTTGCCACAATCACGGCAGGAATGCGTCGAGGTGCATGCACTGGTACGGTGTCCTTTTGTCAGGCAATTGAAACAGGATCCACACTTTTTCAGTACATCGTATTTCTCACTGACACTTTTGTTCTTAAATGTTTCACATCTCCAGAGTTCATGATGTGCCTTGCACACTTGACACTTATGTTCATTTTTCAATTCACTTGTTGACACTAGCGTGTGACTCTTTGTCACCGCTTTCGATTTAACACTATCTGTTATCGGCTTCGTGTCGATCTTCTCATAAATTCGACACTGCTCTTGCAAAAACTCCAGCGTAGCAGCATAGGTCGGTAGAACTTCCTTCTTCTGTCGAGCCTCCCAGGCGACACGTAGTTTTTTGTCCATCTTCGCCGCGATGAGATTCACCAGCATCTGTTCTCCGAGCCCAGCGACCGGCAGATCTAGGTTCCTCAAGGCCTCCACATTTTTGGTACAAGTATCGGTCATTTTCCTTATGGAGAGTAGGCTATGCCTCGGACAAGTTTGACGTACATTTTCAACTGTTCCAGGAAAAAACATAATTTAATGGAAATCAATCCTAAATCCAAGTTTGTTCAGTACTTTAGTGTGCTAGTTCACAATATTCGGAAAACCCGGGAACCTCCCAACCCGGACCCACCATAGACGCTGATCAAAGGACAGAAAGCAGGATCGAAAACGAATTCATAGAAACCAGAAGATCTATTTTTGAGGACAAGCTGAGGACCCAGTACATGAACATGTACCATTGCCGAGCACCGGAATACAGTAAAAGAAATTTTTAATGGAACCGAGGACAAAATCCAGCATCAAGTCTGAATAGTGCTAAAAGTACCGCACCATTTCTTTTGACTCCTTTTTACTCATCTATTGTTTTATATTCACTACTCCTGCTTGATTATGAGACAGGATCCTGAATGCTTTGGTAGGCTGTAGTTTTGGTAAGTTGTATCTATCACATTTCAATGGATCCTTTATATTTTACAACCATTGCTATGCATAATTAAACCCGTGAGGACAATTTCACGAATTTAAGCGATTCGTGCACTTGCACTCATTGGAGCATCCTTCTGTTTGAAGGCTCGTTTCCTAACCATTTTTCAGCTCATGTGACTGGACGAAGATTCATTGGATAATAATTGGGTGATATCCTACCGTTACAAGCTATGTATTAACATATTTTTCAAGTATTTTGCATTGGTAAGTAATACTTTCATTCATTCAATTTTAACCAAATTTAATCAAAGGTAAACTCTCACTAAATACGCGTCAATCAAGCATTGCACATACGCTTGATTGAAAGTTTCAGTATGTCACTACTGGAGCGGGGCTTATTGTGTACGAAGATAGCTTCGGAATGCTTGCGTTCTTGAAATGGGCTATTGGAGTCGCGGTAGAGCTGTCACCTTCTAATTCCCGGATTTAAGCTTTTTGCAACTGTAAACAGCAAATATGAAACAGTTGCAGGAAGATTCTATCCATAATACCGCTGCCAGACAGTGGGAATTAGATTGTAAACACACACACACACACACACACACACACACACACACACACACACACACACACACACACACGATTTTAAGTTTTTCATGTATCATTTATTAGTTTTTATATGCAAAAGAATGTTTGCCCAGGAATACCGCCAATAGTGTGCAAATCGTACCTAAGGAGAAAAACCCTCCAAACTGGCTGGAACTGCGCCTAACTGAAAAATATTGGGCAGTCGTAAAGAGAAACCTCAAATGAACTCAAAAAACATTTGGAATTGAAAAACAGTTCAAGGCGTTCAGCATCAAGTAATGTGGATATAATTGGCGTTCAGCATCAAATAAGGTGGATATAACAGCAGTACAGAACTTGATAGAAGGTGTGAAAAGTAAAGCCCGACAGCTCACATATTGTAAACTGGAAGCCTAATCAAATAATTTTCCTGTGTTTTGTCGACGATGAAATTCCATAAAAAAAAGGGCTCATATCTATAGTAAACTAATCAGCGTGCACTTTATCATGTTTTACCAATTTTTAACCGTTCCACCCTTTACTAATGCAAAACTGGTACCTGGCATCGAAAGCTCTCCATTACTAACTATTTAAGTGCATTTAGAACACTAAGTTGCGAGTAAGCAATAAGCGAATTGTGAAAACAATAAGCTTAAAATGCTAAAAGAATAAAGAAGAAGCATCTTCCTTGTGCTGAAAAATCCACACTGGTGACCAACTTTTAAGAACGCATGACTACCATTTGAAGTCCATAATGGTGTTGGATATCATAATTGGCATCTTTACATCATCACATTCTGAAAATGCCAATATTGTTGCATATTTAACATATCTACAAAGCGATATGCATCATTAGGCCGGATGCTATTAGGTTAAATACCATTAGGCTGAATGCCATTAGGCCGAATAGGTCATTAGACCGAATTGGTTGGTCGACTGAGTGTTCTCTAATTTTATTTATTTTTCATTTTCTTACGAATCGTTAGGATCTACTGATGCAAGGAAGAATTTCTCATGGGTACTTTTACGTTTTTCCATGTCCTTGAGATTTAGGTAAAAGTAAGTTCTATCTTCTACAAGAGATATGAAAACATTGCGAGATTTGAATTTGAAAAAATTAGTCTTAATTGAAAAAAAACCAAAAACTCATGAAGCTTCGTAAAAATCATGTCCCAAAAAATGAGCAGGTTGAATTTTCGACAAAATACGTAAACAGATTGTTTGTTTTTATATAAGAAATGACTGGTTCATGATTAAAATAAGGAATAATCTCTCGTCACAAATGTTCATTGATTTAATGTCCATAATATAAGAAGAAATATTAAAAGCTAAATTCCACAAAACAAAAATTCAAAATTGAAGGAATTGCTTAAAATTTACACATAATTCAACTAAACGGATGGCTTATTTCACAACAATGCACTATGATCCGAATGGACAAATTTCACGACAAAAATCGATA
This sequence comes from Aedes japonicus, assembly GCA_034211315.2. Classification (NCBI taxonomy): domain Eukaryota; kingdom Metazoa; phylum Arthropoda; class Insecta; order Diptera; family Culicidae; genus Aedes; species Aedes japonicus. The sequence continues at coordinate 32,683 of JASCZW010007352.1, forward strand.
ACTAGAAAACCATTAACTTTGGTGTCAGATGGTGTCTTCGGGAGATTTGATTTTTAAAATAAGATCTATCTTTTGGTTTGGGTTATGACTAGGGTGGTCCTTTTATGTTCATAAACAAAATTTCAACTTAAACAAAAACAACTTCAACAATTCTTATGGTTTAGAGGATTTTTTGCTACAACAGAATTGTAGATATTTTAATTTAATGAAACTTTGATGAATTTTTTTTAATTCTATCTCATCTACGTATCGTTTTATAACAGGGTGGGACTTGAAAAAACAGTTTTTTTGCTGTAACTTTTTTATTTCAATTTAAATTTGAAAACTCAGCATAGATGACTTTTAGGGTATATAATGACGCACATTTTGAAGATACAAGATAGTTGCTAGTTATTGTATTAGAAAAGTTGTAGGGGTTGAAGTGTAAAAAAATATACGTTTTTGCAAGATATCTTATTCCTTTATTTGCAAATATTTGCAAAAACACAGAGTACGTGAACTGAGAGTACAAACTTCCATCTACAAGATCTATGCAAAATTGTTTGTCCCTTTTTGTCCCTTTTAGGGAAATTTTTTTTTTAAATTTGGTAGTTTTGCATTTTTTCTGCATAATTTTCGATCAGTAGCATCAAAAATTATCATCAAAGACCGTAACAACTCGAGTTTTTTTATGAAAATGTTTATATTTTTATATTAATCCATCTCCGTTAATTTATTAACATTCATATCACAGACAAACAGACAAAACACATCGAACATTTTTCACTACAAATCATGGTCACTAACACACCTGCGCCATCTGTTGAGCACACTGTTATGGATGATAAAGCTGAACAGATGGCAGTAGTGTGTTAACGTCAAACGAAAATCGGCTAATAATGTGCGTCATTTTATACCCTAAAAGTCATCTATGCAGAGTTTTCAAATTCAAATTGAAATAAAAAAGTTACAGCAAAAAAACTGTTTTTTCAAGTCCCATCCTAAGGAAAGTTAGAAAAACTGTTATAAAACGATACGTAGATGAGATAGAATTGAAGTTTCTTCACCAAAGTTTCATTAAATTAAAATATCTACAATTCTGTTGAAGCAAAAAATCCTCTAAACCATAAGAATGAAAAGTTGAAATTTTGTTTATGAACATAAAAGGACCTCCCTAGTCACAACCCAAACCAAAAGATAGATCCTATTTTAAAAATCAAATCTCCCGAAGACACCATCTGTCTAAAGTTAATGGTTTTCGAGTTATCGATTTTTGTCGTGAAATTTGTCCATTCGGACCATAGTGCAATGGAGTTATATCTAAATTAGAAACAGTTGAATAGGATGTTGATCCTTCTTACTTTAAAATTCTCGAACTTCCCGTGAAACACCCGCCATAAGGATTCTCAATCTTCTCTTCAAATCATCTGTAACATTTGCTTTCTTCTTAGTTTCGAAAAGTTTCCGCTTATCTAGAGCCCAGTACTTCTCTATCGGGCGAAGTTCTGGACATTTTGGTAGATTGGCTGTTTTTGGCACGTATTTGACCTCTTATACCTTATACCATTCCAGGACGCATTTCACAAAATGACAAAACGCCTAATAAAGAAAAAACATAACAAGAGAGTCGTGGCTTCTGATAAATGGTACCAAACGGTTCTGCAAAGATTCTTTCTCGTACACATCTTTATTGATACTGCCGGTAGAGACAAAACTTTTAGATTTTCGACCTCAACTACATATGACCTGCCAAATCAAATACTTCTTCGGGAATTTGGACAATTTCTTTGTCCGGAAATAATCAGCAATGGCGTTTCTTTGCATTGCGGTATAAAAAGTCTTCAAGTCCGTCGTCGTCGGTGATTTCTGTTAAATTCCAATGTTTGCAAAAAATTGGTGTAATGCTCTTTAGCACGGCTTTTGCAGTGATATTTTGCTTGTCATCACGGTTGGCACAGGTTTTTTACTTTGTACGCCTTCAGTCCTTGCCTCTACCTCACTTTTTGTACGCATGATTTTGAGCTCCCAACTTTGCGTGCCACATTTCGCACAGACAAATTGGAAATTTTCTCAATAATGGCTACCACAATTTTGTCGATTTATCGATAACATACTTTTTGATTTGTTCCAATTCTAACCATCCGTTCCACACACAAACACTGGTGAAATGGTTTGCAAACACAAAACACGGGAATTTTCAGTAGTTTTAGTTTCTTGGCAAGATCGCGTACCAATAAGTTTTAGTCCAGTTATTAGTGCGAGATACTGAAGAAGTCTGCACATTGTAGACGAAATACGCGTATCTGTCAAGATAAGCAAAGGTAGTTGGAATTAAGTGAAAAATACTAATTTTTCTATTCATTTCTAGTTAATAAATTTGGATTCTGCTGCCGTTCGTGCATAATGCGTCTGCTTGATCTGCGTTCCACTTGATTAGACGCAATTTTACTGAATGTAACAAAAATGTAAACATGCTGTGCCACGAAATAAAGTGGAAAGTTTCAGCCGTGAAATAATTCAAAATCTACACTGAAAGAACTACTAGTGACTAAATAAACTTGTCATGAAATTTCATTGGTTTCAAAACGCTAAGTTTTCATGAATACTAAGGTCAACCTTCCATTTTTACAATTTGGCCTAATGACCCATCCGGCCCAATGCCAATCTACCACCGATGGCAACGCAACCACCTTGGATTTCAAAATGATGTCAAACACCAATTTTCAGCTATTGCTATTGCGCTATTGCGTCGTTCTTCTGACATTTCTCCTCTGCCACCAGTGCTCTGACGGATCAGAAAACATGACAGCTGCCGTTATGGTTGACTGCGTATGAAACGTATAGGGCATAACCGGGACTCACTTTTCGACCCATAACGCTTGCACCGTGGTTTTACCAACCCGCCCCACAGTGATTCCATTCCATACAAAAGGCGGAAAAAAAATCTAAAAATGGAATTTCCATAGCTAAGTTATGTGTTTCCAAGTAATTTTGTGCCCTTGATTTCAAATATGTTATCTAAATTGTCGTATTAGGCCACACTTTCGAGATATGGCCATTTTAAGGCCTCCTGGAGTATCCGGAACATCCGATGAAATGTAAAATTCATTAGTCTCGTCCTAAAGCATCACGGTTCTTTTTAAACCGTTTGTACGTAAAATGTAAGAAGCAAAACGATGTGGAGAACAATGTGCAGCTCTATTTGGGCGTGTAATGGTCTTCCGGAAGTTGCGGCACATTCGAAACCAAGAAGATGAAGTGGATCTTAGACTTCTGCAAAAATAGAAAGTTTTGTCCCTTTTTGAAAAATATATGACTCGAAATTTTCATTTTGTCATTAGGGTGTTCCATTTTAAAATAGGGTGGTCCAAATAACGGTATTAAGAAAATATATATTTTTCAAAGAATTATAACTTTTGACAGATTTTCATTTTCTTTTATAACGAAAGTTTATTAAAAAAAATGAGTTATAGTTTTATGAATTCACATTTATATGAAAATAAGTCTTATTATATAAATCAATTATAGAAATGTCCAGTTTTAATTGTTTGAATGTTGACTTTTATGTTAAATTCAATTAAGGAAATTCAGAAGATTTAACGTTAAGTCATTTTAATGATTGATATTATTTATCCCAATATGTGTGTTCATTTTTTTTTTACAAAATAAAATGGTAGACAGATGGCTTGAAAAAGCTCCGAGGCCCGGAGTACCGAGTGATATATACCATTCGACTCATCTAGTCAAGATTGTATTTTTTGGGTTCTAATTATCAACTTCTGGAAGATTGAGGAATCCAACTTGAAAAAAGAAGAAGACACCAAGTGGTGATAAATCTGACAGCTCCCATGTTAAAGTATAGGACGAAACTTTAAAAATGCTTCTGGAAAATTCAAATGAAATTCTAATTAAAAGCGGTTTGTTGAATGATGTAAGAAAAATCCAAAACTTCTCAATAAAGACATTTTCAGCAAAATAAAAATAAAATTTAAATAATGCCCCTATTGTGCTGTTTAGATTTTTCTTACATCATGCAACAAACCGCATTTCCTTAGAATTTCATTTGAATTTTCTAGAAGCATTTTAAAAGTTTCGCCCTATACTTTAACATGGGTGCTGTCAGATTTATCACCACTCGGTGTCTTCTTCTTTTTTCAAGTTGGATTCCTCAATAAACAATAACAAAACTGCATCTGCATGCTTTCTACGGCGCAGCAAACATGGTGAAATAAATTTAACGCATTAATCGTAAACAGTAACTGAAATTTATCAGTTTGAAAATTTGAAGTGGCAGTGCATCTTTCCAAGGAGTCAGGATGCAGTATCGTTTTTCTTTAAAAAAAACCCCGGGCATTGCATAGCAATCGGTTTTCTAAGCAATATATGTTTTCGATACTCTTCAAAAGATAGATCGAAAGTCTTCAATTATTCCGCATATTCCGGATGATTCGGAGGACTATGCAGTATCTAGTCGAAATCACGAATTGGTTACTACAATGAATTCGTTCTCACATTGTATTTAAATTTATTTGAAAATAAACACTTTAATTTATACACCTTTCGTGAGATCTGACCATTTTAACACTTTCCTGTGAGTACTAGGAATAAGAACCCGGATGTAGTCATGATGGTCCTGGAAACTTGATATCATCACCATTGCACTTATTTTTGAGTTCTCATGTTATTTGATATGTCACATGATGGGTTTTGATCCAAATCTGAAATTGGCCACTTTCCCGGGAGTAGCCGGAACATCAACCCGGATAAGGTCAATGTAGTTCTGGACATTTGATATCATGACCATAGGATTAATTTTTCAATTCTCATGTAATTTGAGGTGCCGCATGATGAGTTTTGATTTTAGGCCGAATTAGAATTGGCCGCTTCTACGGGGGACTCTTCGGAACTAGTAAACCGTTTCCAGAAATTCAAAGGCAACATGTAGGACTACAGTACCTTTCATTTGGTGGTTGTTTCATTCAAATCGGTTCAGTAGTTACTTGGGAAACTGAATTAGAAGTTTCGTAACACACATACAATACCTACACACATACACACACAGAAATTCAGTTCATTGAGTTGAGTTCGTTGTATATAACAGTCGGTCTTCCAGGCTTTGGGTTAAAAGTCGGATTTCCAAGATTTAACTTCCTTGTAAGAGAGGGTAAGACGACCGTAGTAACTTAGTATGAGATCTATGTATTTACCAATTTCAAGGGTTTCATAGACATTCCAGAATTCTTGCCTCCCAGAACCGTGTTTGCGCAAGTTTGATTTTCGGGATTTTCGGAAGTTTCAAATTTTCGGAAAGCTGGTAAAAAAATCTTTAAAATAAGCCTATTGTGGTGTATGTGCGCATGTGTGCTCACATTTGAAAACTTAGTTGAAGTTTTTTTTCCGATTCTCCATACATTTTATATGGGAGTAAAAAACCACGACCTTGTAGGACCCACACTTTAGAAAATTGTAGAGAGCACAATGTTCATCCAATCTTCATAAAATTTTGGAAAAAGAAACTTCAAATAGTGTACAAAATTAGAAAAATATATTCATTGTAAAATGAGGAAGTTGATTTTTCGACTTTTTTCCGCCTTGGAATCATTGTGCGCCCGTGTAGTTCCGGTTCACTCGAACAATCTTTTTTGGCTTTCCAGATGTCCCACGACCTTGGTCGCTGGTCGGATGATCAACCCCCTGGCAGTGCTCACTTTAGCTCTTCGGATTTGTCCATCCTTCCCTGACACAACATCAGTAATTCGCCCCCGCAGCCAACCGTTGCGCTTGCCTTTGTCGACCACGATCACCAAGTCACCGGGCTTCAAAGGTTATACTAGTTGGAACCACTTGGTACGTCGGGTTAGCGTAGGCAAGTATTCACGTACCCATCGAGCCCAGAACATGTCAACTAGGTATTGGGCCAGCTTCCAGCTGTCTCGGAGAGTTGCGTAGTCCTGTACTATATCCCGGCTGCGTTGATTCACTCCTTGTGTTCCGTAGAGCCAAAACTGGTTCAACTTAAAGCCTCCTGTTCCACGTGATCCAACGGAATGAACGTTAGTGGTCTAGAGTTGACGATAGACTCAGCTTCAAGTGTCACAGTCTTCAAAACTTCATCGTTAGGGTGATGTGGATGGTCTGCTATCGCCGCCCGTCGTTGGCATGAGCTCCGACGAGTTTGACTTAGCCTGTCAATTCCCTTGTAGAAGCACAGGGGCTAGCAGGCTGGCTCCAGGGGGAGGCTCACTTTCACAAGGCTTTGCTTGTGAGAATGGAGGGTGGGAAAATGTATCATGTCTAGTTTGGGGTTTCGTTCTAATCACAGTCCCTAATTGATTTCTTTGTTGAATATCAATTTTCGTTGTTGTTACAAGAGGCTGCTTTGGCGTACTACTTTTTACTACCTCAATTAAAGGTTGCAACTTCATGCTACTTTTACTAATTCTCACCTGATTCATCGAAGACAGACCTGTCACTGTTGGGTAACTGATTGGTTTAATGCCGTGTACTGTTATCTCTCCGATGCATCCATGTACCTTGTACATGTGTCTCGATGATGAAGAAAAAGCTACTGTTTCCGACTGTGCACTAACAGCAGGATGGATCTGCACTAGAGTCACGCAGTCGTTAACGAATGGTATTATGGTCTGACCAACCGCCGCTTGAGTTGTTTTAATTGTAGCATTCTCCTTGGACCCTGTAGTGATTGAAACTTCATCTTCCTGCTGCACCGGTACTTGTAGCTCGTTAGTTTCGGCGGTGAATTTTCCCTCTTGTAACACTGCACTGTTGCTATGCGGTACGTCGACTACCACTCCCGGTTGGACCGATCCTACGACGTCAGCTTCAACACTGCCGATCAGATTACTATTCGATGTTTGATATCTTTGACCTTGGGTTGCACTATCCTTATAACTTATGGCTTGTTACGAGGATTTCCGACGCGAATAACACTGGAAGCTTCGACTCGTTAACTGCATCAATCCATCTTCCGGTATTCTCCCGCACTTCTCGGCATCTTCTAACTCCTTCAGACGGGTCAGATTTTCGGCTTCCAACTGCTGCATCTTCAGGGATAATCTGACTGCGCTTATACTGCTGCGCGAAATCGATCGGGAACTAGATCGGGAATGTCTGCTTGTCCGATCTGATGATATGGTGACAATATCTTCTGCCTCGACGCACCTCCTGCAGGTGAAACTCCGGTCGGGGTCGGCAATCGAGTCACTTACTCCAGCGCAATATATAGTTCTGGATCAACAATAGAAAAGGGCCCATCAACATTTGTAAACAAACACTTCTGAGCCTATTTCCTCGCAAAGCGTAGGCCACCCTCGCAAACCAATATCATCATCATGTAGGGGAAAGTTTCCCCTACACGATGATTCTGTAGGTTTGCGTATGTAGCCAACGGCTTCCGAGAAAACGGGCTCAGAAGTGTTTGTTTACAAATGTGGATGGGCCCTTTTCTATTATTGATCCAGAGTTGTCACATTTGTCACACTGGACAAGATTATCAACTTCGTCCGGCCGATCACTCAGCTCACAATGGCTTGCCGGATTCATACTGCCGGAACTTTCTACGCGGTTATCCTAACCACAAATCTATATCAAAATCTTTGAATATTTTGCTCGGGAAGAAACTTTATTCTGTGGGACAAAAAGGAAACACCCCTTTAATAGCAGCGTTACACAGCTTCAAAGCTGTAAAATGTATTTTCCGTTAGTCTGAACTTAATGACAAAGAAGAAATAAAAACTTACATTACGGTGTTCTTGGGTGCCTCGCGAATTTGCTTTTACGATAATGGATCATTGGGTATATCTAAAATACTGCTGTTAGCATACATTTCACATTTATATTTGAATATTATTTTCCTCACCTCCGCAATGCAATCATCCTTTACAAATATTCCTTCCTTTAAACTGCTTAATTGAAATTTCCTCCTATCAAAATCACGATTAAACTTCTTTCTTCAATACCTTATAAATTCTTCTCAGCTCGTTTCTATTTTCCTTACTTTCCATTAATGTTGGTGTTCAGGGATGCCAGATATTTTTTCCAAATATCTGTGATAAAAATTTGAAATGTGTGGGAATGTCTATAAAAGTCTGTTATTTTTTTTTACAAAATTAGACTTCTTTCAATGAAAAGACGTAATAAGAGAACGAGTTATGTCATTTCGCTAAATGTGTTATTATGTAAACGTTTCTGCATCTTTTTCTTGTATTGTATGTTTCCTCCTAAACATCAGGCAAAATTCCTCATGAACTTCTTGGCATTCACTTCTTATTTTCTTCGACATTCACGTTCTAGAACCCAACCTTAGCCTCTAGAAACATTTGGTAAGTTTTTTTTTTCCTGAACATAGTTACTTTCTAAACTTCTGATAAGTCCCATCCTGAATTACGAGGGAAATTTCCACCAAACTTTGGGAAAGTATTCTCCAGAATTTCTTGGAAAATCTTATTGAAGTTGTAAGAAGTTTCTTCCTGAACTTATGAGAAGTCCTTTTCTGAACTTCCGAAGTTAGTATTCTCCTGAACTTCGGGGATGTTTGTCCCTGAATTTCTGAGAAGTTCCTGCTTGAACTACTAGAAAGCTTCCCCAATACTTCTTCTTTGAACTTCTAGAAAGCTCCCCCAAAGATTCTTCCCGATTAATCAAAAGTATCTACCTGACCATCTAAGATTTTCTGAACTTTGAGAAGTTCTCATTCTGAAATACTGGAATGTTCGATTCGAACCTTTAAGGAAGCTCTCTAGCACTTCTGGGTAGTTCCAACTAAACTTTTGGTCTCTTCGAAACTTCTGAAAAGACCTCTTGTATACTTCTGAGAGGTTCTTTACTGAATTTTTGGAAAAATTCCTACAGGTAGTGCCCTCTCTGGTAAGTTTCTTTCTGAAATTCGGGGGAGTATTTTCTTGAGCTTATTCTTTCCAAACTTCTGATTGGTCTCATCCTGAACTGCGAGGACCTTTTTATTGAAACTTTGGGAAAGCCGTCTCCAAAACTCCTAGGAAAATTCCCTTAAATTTGTTCTTGAAGTTTCTTCCTGGACTTCTGAACTTTTGGGAAGTTTTCTCCAGAACTTTGAGGAAGTTTGTTCCGAAACGAATGGAAAATTCGTGCTCAATTTAGAAAGAAGTACCCCCAATACTCCTGTAAAGATTCATTCTGTTCTCTCTAAAGAATTTTGAGAAATCTTTATTCTGAAATTTTGAAATGTTCTCCTCGGTAATGTTCGGTCATGAATTTTTTAAGGTTCTTCTTGCTTGAACTGCTTGCTCCCAATACTTCTGAAAAGTTTCTATCTGACCATCGGAGAAGTTTTTTTTTCGAGGAAGCCTCTTCCTCGGGAATTATCTTCCTGAAGCTCTGGGAAGTCGTCTTCAAAACTTTCCAGGATGTACCCTAAATAGTGGGTCTTTTCTTTCTATACTTTTAGGAACCAAGGACTAATTCAGGGATATATTTCTAAATCCGTAGTACAAATGTACTGAAATGATGCATTTCGTAGTACTTTGGAAAATTCAGAGTTTTAAGATTTATTTCAAAACTTTTTCTGTTGTTCTGTCCCCGAGTAGCAACCATCTGGGCTTAAGAACTCCTTTTTACGGTAAATTTCTTGACTTTCGTTGTGATTTAATGGCAAACGACCAATATTACCAACGCTTTGACAATAATTTTTCACATGGGATTGAACCCTATCATAAGTAGGGACTCCATGTTACTTCGGAAAGGGCCCACCGCTTTCGTTTCTTCAAGGATTTCTACTTTGAATGATACCTACGATATTTAAAAAAAATATATCAACAAAGTTTCTTACCGTATCTACAATACTGTTCAGATCCTTGTACTTTTTAAATCCGAAGTGCAGAGAATACCTTTATATGGAATTTTAAAAAATTTTCAAATGTCTGTAAAAGTCTGCAACCTAAATAAAATGTCTTCTAAATGTCTGCATCGCCAGAAAAGTCTGCAACAAAAATGAAAAGTCTGCAAATTTACAGACATGTCTGTGAATATGGCATCTCTGTTGGTGTTTTCGTTTTTTTTTTCTGACATTTCTCCTCTGCCGCCGTCTCTGGCTCTGACGGATCGGACAACATGACAGCTGCCGTTATGCTTGACAGCGTATGAAACGTATAGGGCGTAACTTTTCGACCCGTAACGCTTGCACGGTGGGTTTGCCAACAACCCTTGTCATTTTCTGTCATATTTTGCCCAATTTGTAGAACCACAAGCCACCATTATGAAATACATCTTCTCATCATCTTCATTCTGAAAGTACTCGTATTGTATCATATGTAACATATAATTCTAGCTCCAATGGTGACAATCATGGATTTCAAAATGGTGTCAAACATCAATTTTAGGATTCTACTCTATGATATATTCCCCATGCTGAAAATAGAGATATTTTGAAATATTTGACCGTGTTTTTAAACCAATTCAATATCCAAAATGGCATCTTCACACTATCGCCATTCCGAAAATACCAATATTTTTGTATACTTAACATATTTATCAAACACCGATGTCGGCCATCTCGGTTTTCAGAATGGAGTTAAACTTTCACTGGGGCACCTCGGAACTTGTTTTAATATGTCCTATGTGGTCCTGAATTTTTCATATAATAACCATTGCAGTTCTTTTCAAATTCTCATGTGATATCGCATGATGGCTTTTGGACTTAGTCAGAAACTGGATATTTCCCCTGGGGTACACGAAACATGTAAGGATGTGTCTCCGATGTAGTCGTGGGTACTTGATAAAGGGTGTATTCGATAAAAATGGCACACAGAAAATCTTCTGTAACTTTTGAATCGTATGAGTAAAAAACCTAGAAATTTGAGTAGATCTTATCCATAGTGTATTATTTACATATGCCAAGTTTCATAGTTATACATTCAGTAGTTCTAGTCATGTCGTCGAAACAAGAAATTGTCCGTGAGAAAGTTTTGTGCACTCACAATCAAAATCCAGGGGCGTCCCACCGGTGGATTGCTAAAAGGCTTGCAATTGCAAATACAACTGTGTCTCGTATAATAAGAACCTTCAAGGAGCGTCTGAGTGTCCAAAGGAAAGAAGGGAGTGGTCGTAAAAGTGGTCCAATGGACAGTAAAATGGCCAGGAAAGTCGTACAACAATTCAAGAACCGTCCAAACATGTCAATTAGAGATGTCGCTAAAAAGTCTAAGGTGTCAGTCGGTTTTGTGCAGAAAACCATGAAGCGTGCTGGGTTACATGTTTACAAAGTGCAAAAAGCCTCAAACCGGAATGAAAAACAAAACATCACTGCGAAAACCCGCGCCCGGAAACTTTACACGAAGCTGCTCACCAAATCCGGTTGCATCGTGATGGATGACGAAACATACGTCAAGGCCGACTTCCGTCAACTTTCTGGGCAAGAATATTTCGTTGCCAAGTCGAAGTTCGATGTTCCGGAGGATGTTCGAAAGAAGAAACTATCGAAATTTGCAAAGAAGTTTCTAATCTGGCAGGTGATTTGCGGATGTGGTGAAATAAGTGCTCCCTTCATCACTTCCGGAACAATAAACGGTGCGATTTACACGGAAGAGTGCCTTAAGAAGCGTCTCTTGCCATTCATTAAGAAGCACAAAGGATCAACTCTGTTTTGGCCTGATCTAGCATCCTGCCACTACGCTCGAAACGTATTGGAGTGGTACCGAGCCAACGGAGTCAATTTTGTGCCAAAGGATATGAACACACCAAATTCACCGGAACTTCGTCCAATTGAAAAATTCTGGGCAATTATGAAAACGGAACTTCGCAAACATCCCAAAACTATAAAAACAGAGCTAGAATTGAAGAAAATTTGGGTAAAAACAACAAAAACACTGGGAAAATCGGTTGTACAAAATTTGATGGGTGGAGTGAAAAGGAAGGTGCGGGCATTCGGGATGGGAGACGAAATTGAATAAAACAAATGTTGTAAATCAAAACTCATTAGTAGTTCTTCATTCCCTGAAAATTTCAAGAAAATCCGATAATCAGTTTAATTTTGATGAGTATATATGTGTGTGCCTTTTTTATCGAATACACCCTTTATAACCGCCATTGTATTTATTTTCGAACTCTCCAATGATTTAGCTTTTTGCATGCTGGTTTTTGCGAAATCAGCTATGGAAGATTATACACGGATTAAGACAGATAAAGCGCAAAGAACGTTGTTGGTGTAAACGATGGAACTTTGATGAGTAATTATATGTGTCTTTTTTTTATCGAATTAAGGGGGGAGAACGAGAAAAAAAACTCAGTTTTAATAAAAAAAAATTCAAGGGGAAGTTTTTACTCAAATCCATCGAAACTTTCTTACAATTATAAGTGTATCCATGTGGTTTACAAAAATATTTTTTTTAAATTTTTCTCAACAAAATGGCGACCGTTACAGTGCGTTAAAAAAGTCGTTGTATTTTGCTTGTGCCGGCTCTCCTGGTCGCAGTTTTGATCTGAAACCTGCTCACCCAAAAAATAACATTAATTACACTTATGAATTGAAAAAAGAAGTAAAAAAAAAATTGCACTTTTGGCTTAACTTTTTTGAAAAACTCCACATTTTTTCCGCAATTTTATCACATTTTTCCATATTTAATAATAAAATATTATAATAATTTTTAATGCATATAGAAGATGATACTGTAATAAAGAAATCCTGTAAGTTTCAGCTTAATCGAATAATTAGTTTTCGAGTTATCACCGGCATAAACTCCGAAAATGCTGTTTTGAGAAAAACGTGTTGAGAGTTTTAATTATCGAAAAACGATAAAAAGAAACACTTGGAGTTCGAATTTCGAAAAAAGGATTTCAGGAGCGTATTCTACAGAAATTTTATTAACTTTTTATGCAAAAAGAAAAAAAATGATTTTTTTAGTCATCTTAACTGTATACCCTTAAAGGGTTATTTATGGAAACACTTCAGGGATTTCTCACTAAGCTCAGTCAGGGTAGAGGTGTCAGGGTTTGAGTCCAGAACTGGTCTAGTTCTGGTCCAGCCTGGCTCAAGGAGCGAATTTCTACAAAAAAAGGTACTGGCATGGAAAGATCTCTATAAAACCCTGTGCAATTGCATCTAGACCACTAAACTGAAATTCGAAAATAAACTTATCTCAATAAACAATAAGTTAGCAATGCCAAAGATGACAAAACTTCACCGGATATTTGGCCAGATTATTTCCCACCCAGCACCACTGTCCACCTACCATAGCTTCCATAATCCAAAACCTTGAAACTTTATTCCTCGGAACAATTGTTGCTTTATCCAATACACATAGCACACACCATGGCACACGAACAATACGCTCGAAAGCGAAGAAATCGAAACGACCAACAACTAAATAGAAGCGGTTTCGATCTAATTCCTTCTTTCCTTCGCGCTCGTTCGCAGTTTATCCACGCTCGCTTTCAACCTACCCACATAATACTTTTCGCGATATTTTGTCCCAGTGCACGGCAACTCCTACGACCCTCACGAGAACAACTCCATCATCGATAGTTTTCCACCCCAGCAAGAACCCTCGGAGTCGTAGCATTTTATGTTTATTGCGCAGAGTGCCATAATCGTATCACAGCGGTCCGTGTATTTAGAGCTACAGGAAAGCACAGCCAGGGAGTCCACCCACCATCGCTCTCAGAAGTGTGCCGTAGCGTAACAACAAAGTTAAAGTTGGATGAGTACCCTTGAGTTGGCTCATCGGCATCCAGCTCCGGCTAGGAAGAAAAAAAACGAAGGAACCAACGAAAAGAACAACCCTCTATGTACCCACACTCACTTCAACAGTTGTAAGTGCTTTTGATCCTGCCATGTGCTTTGGTCCGGGTCCCCCGGGAGGCTGTTAAAGTTGAAACTCGCCCAAACTATTTGCCTATGAATGGACGAAGACGGGCGATTAACGGGTTCTCCCTCAACATTTGAATATCTCAACCATAATGTGAGCCATTGCTATGTTGGTTCTCTGGCGACTGTGACCTGGGACATCAAAAGATAAGCCGACTTGTAGTGAGTAGGGGGGGCGCTGCATTAACAAAAGAACTCTATGACCTAGCCGGATTGGAAAGCATGCGAAGGTGGTTTGGAGGGTAAAGGGTAAAAAGAAACCAGAACATACGTTCAAGTTGCCCGAGTCGTCGACGTCGGGAAAAAACAGTAGTGGATGTAGGTAAAGGGCGATACGGTCAAAATTTGGTCAATATCAACTTGACGTATTTCTTTCAATTTTGCATTTAAAAAACCTGAACACACCTCATTTTGAAGGTGTGTGTGTGTAGAATGTTGCTCCTATTTTGATTTTGGAATTCTCTCTTCAGTTGTCAAAATGCCGTCCAAGCAAGAAGAGCAGCGTATCAAAATTTTGCTCGCGCATCGCGAAAATCCGAGCTACTCGCACGCAAGGTTGGCAAAATCGCTAAAAGTTGCCAAATCAACCGTTACAAATGTAATTAAAGTGTTTGGGGAACGTTTGTCGACAGCCAGGAAGTCTGGATCGGGGGGAAATCGAAAACCGGAAGAGAGTTGCCGGTAGTTTCAAGCGAAACCCTAACCTATCTCTCCGAGATGCCGCAAATAAGCTGGGTGTATCGTCTACAACCGTGCATCGAGCCAAAAAACGAGCCGGACTATCGACTTACAAGAAGGTAGTGACTCCAAATCGCGATGATAAACAAAATACGACGGCCAAAGCGCGATCCCTGAGGCTGTACACGACGATGCTGACGAAGTTTCACTGCGTGGTAATGGACGACGAAACCTACGTCAAAGCCGACTACAAGCAGCTTCCGGGACAGGAGTTTTATACGGCAAAAGTAAGGGGAAAGGTGGCAGATATTTTCAAGCACACGAAACTGTCAAAGTTCGCAAAGAAATATCTGGTTTGGCAAGCCATCTGTACCTGTGGCTTGAAAAGCAGCATTTTCATAGCTTCCGGGACTGTCAACCAAGAAATTTACGTGAAAGAGTGTTTGAATAAACGTCTGCTGCCTTTCCTGAGGAAACACGGTTGTTCCGTACTGTTTTGGCCGGATTTGGCATCTTGCCATTACGGTAAAAAGGCCATAGAGTGGTACGCCGCCAACAACGTGCAGGTGGTTCCCAAGGACAAGAACCCTCTCAACACGCCAGAGCTCCGCCCAATTGAGAAATACTGGGCTATTGTCAAGCGGAACCTAAAGAAGATCAAAAAAACTGCTAAGGATGAGCAGCAGCTCAAGGCAAACTGGTTTTCTACGGCAAAGACGGTGGATAAGGTGGCTGTACAAAATCTGATGGCAGGGGTCAAGCGTAAGGCCCGGCAATTCGGATTTGGAAAAGCGGAAGCCTAACTGAATATTTTTCCTGAATTTTATACTAATTGAACTTGAAAAAGAAATTTAATTTGATTTTTTAAATAAACAATTTCACCGATTTACACGCGTTTTCCCTTGACCAAATTTTGACCGTATCACCCTTTAGCAGGTAATTGAAATATTAAAGTCTATGGGAGAGGAGTAGATTTTCAGAGTAAGGGCATGCTTTTATTTGTTACCGGTCGTGATCAGGAAGTGTATATGTTGGTACAGTGCTAAGAAAAGCATTGGAATGCGAATGATTAGTTATTGAGGAGACTGAATTAACCAGTTACCAGAGACTGATTTAATCAGTTTAGGAGTTACTTAGATCAGCTATTCTCAAACTATGGGTAGTAATCTACTTAATGCTTTGCAGGTTTCTCCAAGATTTGCAACGTTTTACTGGATTCACGTTTGGATAATTGAAGTTCATCTGTTTCATGAAGTTTTTTCAGAGTATTTACTCGTGAAATCTGACATTTTTTTAGTTACTATCCAGTGGATTCCAGATATATTTTGTAAAAAGCATATTATGTTCTCGTATTGACTTTACGTAGCCCCTGTTTACATTGTTGGTAATTTAGTTTGTGTCTTAAAATTCCATGTACATCATTCAAGTTTGAAATTGTTTGAACCTAAGGCAGTCCAAGAATTTGTTGACTGGACAAGGGTTCGTGAAGTCGCCAGTCCGTTGTCATATGACCTTCTGGCCGTGGTCTTCCAAAGGTCCTCATTGAGATCGACTGGCCCTGCTACAACAAGCCATCACGTCGGCTATTCTCTCGGGGCAACCTACTGAGGATAGTCCTGCAGACATAAGTAATCCTTACACTGATTATGGGTTCTTATCACATCACATCACATCAGATCTCGAGCCCCAGATCTAGATGGGAACGTGCAACGACACCTCAAGAGGCAGGGAAAACCCCTGAACCAAAGTCCGGAAAAATAGAGATAGACCCCAAAAAGAAAAAGCGAACCGAAGCCTGGCTTGAAACCGTGGTAAGGCCCCTAACGTGAAGACCGAAAAGTCTAAGTACTCCGAGGTCTTCAAGGGACAATGCGTGGCGACGGTAAGCTCACGGATCTGGGCGCCGACGTGCGGAGTATCCGC
>JASCZW010007353.1:0-68713 GCA_034211315.2 Aedes japonicus
TTGAATATCTACTTCGCATTTATTAAGAACGCTCGGACTTTTTCTTCCCATTCGTTGTGCTGCAGACCAAATTTACTTGAAGCATTCAACAGAGCTTGGTTCTCTTCCATCTTTCTTAAGATGCCGCTTAATTATTGCCCGGTATCTTTCGATAGGACGCAATTCATGGCAATTTGGGGGATTTTGGCATTTTTTGACAAAATCGACTTTTTACTTCTTGAGTATCTCCAACGTTGCAGAAGCGTAGCGGGCAGATGCCTGATCCGGCCAAAGCAATGGAAGATCCGTATGCTTACGGGTGAAGGGTAGAAGCCGTTTTCTGATGCATTGTTTCCTGTTATTTTTACCGTTGATTTTGCCCGTTGTGTAATGTGAAGAACTCTTCAAGTCACAAGCTTGCCACACGAAAACCTTTTTCTGAAATTTTTCAGTTCGAATGTATCGCACATCCTCAGTTAGATCTGTCCTCTGCTCAGCGTTGAAAAATTGCAGCCCCAGAAGTGTACTGGTATCCAATTTGACGTATGTCTCGTCTTCCATCAAAATGCACCGGCTTGGTTTTTGGAGGTAATCGTCATACAAGTTCCGTGACCGTATTTTCGATGAAGCTTTCTGCGAATCCGTTCTTTTGGGTGCTTTCTGATATTGTTACTTTTTTGGCAATTTCACGAACGGAACACGGTTTAGACTATTTCGTACCACTGCCAGCTGCTTGTTCTGGCCCATTTTTGCGTCCAAATTTCCGTGTATCCGAACTTATTGAACACAGTCACTTAATTATGGGCTTTCTTTGCCATTTCAAAACATCGTATGTTGTGTAAATTTCTGCACCCGAAAAGACATTCGACATTGGGAAATGAACCCTTCACCTCCGCATTGTAAAACCGATCACTTTTTTTTCTCCAAGTTAAGAAATCTGTAAAAACGACAAACATAATGGGTGGCAACTGAAATTTTGGAATTTTTCCGAGTCGCTTACGTTCAACAAAAAACGAGTCTGATAGAAATGAGAGTGTGTATGTGTTAGCTCTCTCTCTCTCTCTCTCTCTCTCTCTCTCTCGTTCTCCTCTTTCAGCTTGTTTTTGTCTTTTTCTTTTTTGTGTATGTTTGGGCTTGCACAGTTTTGATCAGAATGCCGTCAAAACAAGTAGCATTTCGCGAGCGCGTTGTACAGTTCTGACGAACTTCACAGAAATCTCGGCAGGAAGTAAACGGTACAACATTTTAAAAGCGTAAATGTTCACGGTTTTCGACTGTTCATGAGATCAAGCAAGCAAGTAAGCGGAAGACCAACCGAACGTACGGACGCAAATGGACTTCATTCTCTTTCTTGTGCCTTCAACAACAAGGATTCACTGAGCCAACGGGATGCCGCAAAAAGTTCAACAGCTACTGTTCTCATCAGTATCATCTGCAAAACATTGAAATGAGTCGGAATAAGGTGCTGAAAGAAGACAAGAGTCTCGGAATACACTGAGAAACTGATTTCGACGCTGAAATATCAATTCCACTGGTTGGGGAAAAAAATATTCCGAAAAAGGTTTTGTTTTGGACGTTGAAAGTTACTCCCTCTTTTCGAAGACGTACATTCCCGGAGTCGATCGGTACTATTCGGATGGATAGTTCAACTGCATCTCCGAATATAAAATATAAGCTTAAACATTTCAGTGTAGCTGTACAGTAATGCTGTACATTGCCATTTTCGAAAGAGGTGTTTCTATGCCATGGTTCAAGCCCTCTGGTTTGACTATCAATTAAGATGTGTACCGGACGAATGCTTGAAGAGAATTTGGATCCCGTTTCTACAAAACCATAATGCAGATGGACAATACCCATTTGATCCCACTTCTACCCAAAAACCACAGCCCGACAAATGTGCCTCAGCGTCGCCCAATTGAAGATTTCATCAAAAATTTTGAGCTTTTGAGTGTACAAAAAAGAACTGGAGAGCCACTGAATTGCCAACATACTTTTTGACAGCTTAAGAAAGAGACTCCAAAATTTTAGTAGCCACCTGCTAATTAGTGTATCGGCCAGTATGACTTCAAATCAATTGAATTCTCACCCAGCTTCTTGAATAGTATACCGGTTTGGGCACCGCCACAAAAGTAAAACAATTTTATACAAATACAAAACTTTCGTAACAGAACGCATTATTCAGACGGTCCACCATATTTTTTTTTGGCAATATACACATTACAAACCTTAAAAAATCATGTGATCTTAAAGAAGGAAAATGACAGTGAAAAGAAATACACTACGCCTCCTACGATGATTAAAAGGAACGCTAGTCTGCAATAACAAACGACCACTGTGAAAATTAAAATATTCTACATTTGTGTCGATTGGCAAACTTGTTGATTTGATGAAAAAGTCATTGGCCGCACGATTCTTCTTTCAATTCAAACTTATTGCTTTCGCAATAAGCTTAATTAGTAGATCTTTGCTTATTATTCGAAATGCACTTGCACAGCTATCAATTGAAAGCTTTCAATGCCATTACCATAGTTTATACTTCATATTGTGATGACAAGCAATCTGTCATCATCTTTTTCATAGAGTAACAATTATTTCATGATCTATATATATATATATATATATATATATATATATATATATATATATATATATATATATATATATATATATATATATATATATATAACTGGATTTTTGTCTGTCTTAACCTAATAGAATCGAAAACTACTGAGCCGATCGGCGTGAAATTTTATGCAGGAGTTTTTGGAGTCGGGAAAGGTTTTTATGATAGTAAAAAAAGAACCCTCCCGTCACTGTGAAGAGGGGCTCCCATACAAATGAAACACAAATTTCTGCATAATTCTAGAACAAATCAAGCAAATGGCACCAAATTTAGCAGATGGAGGTTTATGAAACATATTTCTAAGGAAACTTGCGACCCCTCCGTTTTCTAAAGGGGGATTCCAAATGAAACAAAAATTTCTGCAAACCTCGAAAACTTATTCAGCAAATGGAACCAAATTTTGCATGTGGAGGTTTTCAAAAGAGAGAAATGTTTTAAGACTCCTTCGCCTTCTGGAAGGGAGGGTGGGTGGTGCTCCTATGCGAATGAAAAGGGGTTCCCATACAAATAAAACAAACATTTCTGCATAATTCGAGAACTAATCAAGAAAATGGAACCAAATGCAGCATGTGGGGATTTTTGAGGGCAGAATTTTTTTCGTAGGTGGTCTCGAAACTCCTCTACTCTGAAGGGTGGGGGAGATCTCTCAAACAATAGAAACAGCAATTTGAGCCAAACATGATAATTATCCATGTAACTAAAAACACTAAATATGTATTTCTCGGTCACCAGTCCAAGGGTCACAAAACATGAAAACTTGACCCAAATATGATGAATTACCGCTTCTTGCCTTATGTTACCATGTTTCTTTCTCGTTAAAGATATGCACTACCAATATCCCGACTATGTATTTCGATTATTGCTAAAGAGCAAAAAGAAACACTTTTGGAAGCTCTGCTGAACACGTGCCGCCAGTGGTATCAAGAACGAGACAAGGTAGATTCCTTCACATGCCATAAACGATCAGTATATAATAAGACTTCTTTTTGCTTGTAGGTCCTAGGTCCACCAATGAACCTTAAGAATCCATCTCGGCCACGTTTCACGGCATTTATGGCCTTCTTGACGGAAATGTTCTGTCAACTGAAGCGTCGTCAGTTGCAGCTTCGCACGGAATGTGACGGTGTCCCGCCACCGATCGTGTTGCTGACAGTTCTAGGCAAATGCTGTGAAGATTGCGTTAAACCACCTGTTCGATCACTTTCTGAGGTAGGGTAAATTAATTATATTTTCTATAACTGATCAAACAAAACCCAAATTACGAAACCCGCCAGATTGAGTGCCTTTTCTTCGTGCTGACCTGCATTGGGCGGGACCTGGAGACGCATCTTCCACAGCAATTGGAAACGCTGCTGGCTGGAGTTCGCGACGCTTTTCTGAACTCATCAGCATCGGCTCCGGCCATTCGCCGAACATTGTTGCAGCTAATTGAACTTCAAGCATCCAGATGGCAACTACCGGGCAACACCGTACTGTACTACTATCCATCATCAAAATAGACGGTACATGCAGCACATGTACACCGGATAGCGATTGAATTGATGGACTGCCAGTCTGGTTGATTTTCGCATACGAAGTTTCCTACCAAAATTTATTGAAATCTACTTACCACCTATAGGCTATCGACGCAGTTGTTGGAGAATGGAGAAAACGTCGAACCAAACGAACCAAAAATATATCGAACAGTAGACAAAGAGAACGAAACACACTGGAAGTGAAGCTACAAAACAAAAAACGACACGATCAGACTACATTCCATCAAAACACTAACATTTTGAAGGCAAAGGAAAACGATAGTAATTTTCATGTTAACCTTTTTGAACAGAATGCAACAATGGTCTATTTTTAGCCCCAAGGGACATTGATTTTTACGAACCTCTGAAACTGAAATTTATTTTCTTAAAAAAACGAAATTAACTCTGTTGTGTTGAAACGAAACGATTTTAAAATTTAGATACATTAACCAAATGAAATTAAGCAAAAAATCTCTAAAAAAAATCGAAATGTAAAGAACTAGTCATTTCTGTATTAAATATATTGTTTAGAGTACCCAAATATTGAAACTGTTATGTAAATTTAATAGAAAATAACGTAAACAAAACTCATGAGAAAGAAACAATGACTGACTAACATCCTCGTGTTGCATCATTACTTGATAATTTTATTATGCATCAGAAAATGCACCGCGAAAGCTCTAGATATGTAGGTACCATGTAGAGGTGCCAGTGCACTTGTACAAGACATGCCTATTATGTAAAGTAACCCTCACGGCCCTTCGCTACTGATGATAAGAAAGGCCCTTAGGGCGATTAAATTATTTAACTTATTATTCAGATGCATGGTTTAGCAATTTAACTCAGAAATGTATGACAATGGAAAAGGTAGACAGAAGAATTATTAGCTTAATAATTACACGAGAGAAACATGGTTGTATATGC
This sequence comes from Aedes japonicus, assembly GCA_034211315.2. Lineage (NCBI taxonomy): Eukaryota > Metazoa > Arthropoda > Insecta > Diptera > Culicidae > Aedes > Aedes japonicus. The sequence goes on from JASCZW010007353.1 coordinate 5,041, forward strand.
TGTGAAAGGAAACAAACTATGCAGTGTCATATGAAGAAGAATGAAATAAAAGCAAGTAGTAGTGATTATTGTTACAGTAGGTATGTGCTTAACGGGCTCTGAACCAATTGATGTATTTTAGGGGCAGCTTGGCATCTATGTGTCATAATGAGATTTTTTAGGAAATAAATATTGAAACATTGAGAGAAAAATTGTTCTTACTGTCTAATGCTTCCAATATATACTCCAGCAGCGCTGTTTTGTGGTTTGGCGACTTAAAACTGAGGTGCTTTCTTCACTCTGTTTATACGGAGGCCAGGTGAAGCACCTGATTTATTGAACCTGGTATCTTTTGGGCTGTATGTTGGGCGTTAGTTTGATAAGCTGATTTTTCTCGATATCAATGTTCTTCCTAAAAATCTCATTATATTACATAGATACCAAGCTACAAAAATACATCAATTGAATTCCGGAAACCCATTAAGCTTACTGTACCTACTGTAACAATGACACTACAACACTTTATTTCATTCTTCTTTTCATATGACACTGCATCAATTTATTTCCTTTCACATATACAGCAATATTTCTATAAAATGTAATTATTAAACTGTAATTCTTCTGTCTACCCTTTTCCATTGTCACCCATTTCTGGGGTAAATTGCTTTAGCTGCATCTGAAATAATAAGTTAAATAATTTAATCGCCTGAAATTTCTTATCATCAGTAGCGAAAGTGCTGGTACTTTTATAATAGGCATATGTATACAGAATGCACGCTGCTTTACCTACTGGCTGCCTACATATCTAGGCTTTCGCGTGCATTTCTGATGCATAATAAAATTATCAGTAATGATACAGCACGCTGAGATGTGTGTCATTATTTCTTTCTCATGATTTATTTACGTGTACTATTTAATTTACGCCAGCAATTTCAACTTCTTGAGTATATAAAACAATATATTTAATGCAGTGACTTCAATTCTTTTACATTTCATTTTTAAATTTTGCTTAATTTCATTTGGGTAATGTATCAAATTTTAGTATTTCATTCAACACAGCAAGTGAGCTCATTTTCTAAAAATAAATTTCGAGATTTCAGAAGGTTCATAAAAATCAATATCACTGAGGCAAAAATAGACCGTGTGCCGAGAACAATAATTACTATATTTTCACTGCCCTTCAAGCGTATGATATAATGCAATCGTATCATTTTATTTTAGCCTTCGCGCAGTATATTTCATTCTCTTTATCTACTATTCGATATTTTGGTTCATTCAAGCGATCCATTCCAGCAACTGCGTCATTAACCCAGGTAATGAAATAGACTCTGACAAATTTATTGGTAACTATGCCGAAATCAACGGGCCAGCGGTCCATCAATTCCGGTCGCTATCAGTAACCTGCATGTAGCAACGCTGCCGTCTGCACGATGATGAATAGTAGTACACGGTACGGTGTTACTTATTACCATCTGGGTACTTGAGATTGTTAGCTGCGGCAATGTTGACCGTCAGCCTGAGCGTACTGTCGGTGAGAGAAAGCGTCGCGAAGGCTTCAACCAGCAGCGTTTCAATTGCTGTGGCATCGTCTCCATCAATGCAGTCGCTGCAAAGGAAACTCAATCTGGCAGTTTCGTAATTTGGGGCCTTGACCGTCAATTATAAAGATATAATTATTTGCCCTACCTCGAAAGTGATCGGTAGTGGAACAACGCGTCTCCCGCAGCGTACCGTTATCAGCAGCACGATCATTAATAAATTCTACATCATTCCGTGCAGCTACAACTGACGGCCTTCAATTGACAGAACATTTCATCCCGCCATAAATATAGTATTAATACAGATAATTCTTAGATTCATTAGTAGACCTAAGATTTCCACAAGCAAAAGAACTCTTGTGCTATACTGATCGTTATAGCACTGAAAACTACACTGTCATTCTTGATACACTGTAGCTGCAATGCGAAACTGAAATCTTTCTTTGCTCTTTAGCAATAATCGAAATACATAATCTAGTCTTATTATTTTTGAAGAGCAATTTGCATGAATGTCAAGAACAGCAATACTACTTTTGAGATGTATGCAAGTAATATTTCAACATAGTAAATCCGTTCCATGGCCTATGACCGCTGCTTGGTAGCAAAAAACTATATATGTATTCCTTACTATCATGAATCATCAAAGAGCTATTACTCTCAGGTAATGATGACAGGTGACTGTCAGAAAGCTAAACACACAGATGTACCCTTAACTCAAGAAGGTGCAGCTAATCTGGTCTGTCTAGAAATTTTCATGAGATACTTTCTTGGCTCCTGAATATATACTATTACGCTATATGTGGCTATGGCTGTCGAAGGTTTCAATGAATAGCTGTGCCAAGTATAAAATAATAAACAAGATCTAGTAATTAAACTTATTGCGAAACTGACAAGTTTAGTTGAAAGAAGAATATTGCGACCAAACAATTTTCATCAAAATCACCTTATTTATCAATTGACAAAAATAAATATTGAATGTTTTGGTTACCACGGTATGGCAGTTTATTTGCTTCAGGCGCGCGTCCCACACTTTAAATCATCAGCAGCAGGCGTAGTATATTTCCGCTACTGTCATTCCCCTCTTTGATTTTACATAACACGCAAGGTTTATAACGAACGAGTATATTGTCAAAAATCATTGTGAAGAGAACCGGAAATACATCTGAACGCTATGGTAGCGAATGAACGTTCTGCTACAAAAAGTTTTTATAAAGTATTTACTTCTGCTTTATCCAAACCGGTATGAGTGGGGCCTGAGTTAGAATTAAACATAGATTATGAGAATATTTGGATATATTAATCAAAATAGTATTCTGCTTCTCTTAACTAAGATGTTACCGGACTTTTATGAGGAAAACACCGAAAAAATTAATCTACTCGATTTCGAAGAAATTTGCCGGACTTCTACCGGAATACGCCTCATCACCGGGCATTGTCTACTAAATCCATCGTTTTTAAGTAATCTTATTCCACTTGACTTCTCAATTCATTGATGCCGTTGACGACACGGCAGACTCACCTTCAGCTTCCTCTTCATAATAGCCCCAAATCTCTATCGGACTGAGCTGGGGATCAGTTTGTTGGGCTGAGTTCTTTCGGTATAAACTGAATCCAGTCGAGTTTCCATACCGCTGTAGCGCTGTTTCACTGCGTAATGATGGCCGTGAGATCCGGCCCGAACATGACAGGTTGCACTGCGGGGATCCTCGATGAATGGCAATATGTCTTCGCTTCTTGGAGACGTTCTGTTCTGTTCGGCTCTGAAATCAAATATCTCTCGAGTGATGGAAACATTCGTCTTCCTACCGCATGATTACAGATGCATTGCTGACAAGCCTGATGACGCTGAAATTGATTTTGCAAACACGAAGCTCAAACTTGGCAGGAATCATCTCTTCCGGATGCCGTAGCGCCATAAAATAAATATATTGTCCCGAAGTAGCTGTTTTGAAGTCGGCTCCTTACATAGATTTCCATCATCCGTGAAAGAGACGACCATTGCGAATTTGGCACGTATTCGAACCGACGTTGTTTCGATCCTCTATGATTGCGACTGTCTACAGGCACGGTGGCGACTTGGAAGCCTTCCAGAAGACGCCGGGAGCTTGCTTTGAGGCTTGCAATCCGTCGACGAAGTTTAGCTGAACCTTTTCAAAGCACGCACACACGCGTAGCTTCTGGAAAAACCCAACATTTCAGCAAGTTTTGGTCACCCAGACCACGAAGGGGTTTTCAGATGATTGTGCACAATTATTTTCTTCTTTCTTCTTCCATTTTGTATTTCTGAAAAACGTTCGAACTGCACCGCGAAAATAAACTTCTGATGTTTGTTGTCGTTATGGGGAATACATGAGATGTTATAGTTTTCCGATCACGACCACTCAGGGTCGCTGTGACAACTCGAATCGCAAAATGTTTGTTCCAATACTGAATGGGCCACACCTTACTATTAAAGAGGCTGCGTGAGACTTCAATTGATTTGAAGTCAAACTGCTGATACACTTATTAGCTGGCAACTAAATTTTGGCACTTGGCATGTCCTTTCAAGCTGTAAAAAATAGACAGTTTCGCAATTCGTGGATCTCCAGAAAGAAATCTTCAATTCGGCGACACTGAAGCAGATTTGTTTGGCCAGTGTGTGAGCACGGGATTGTGTTTTTAAGCGTAATACGAAGCTTTATCCGTCAAAACACGTTTTGTTCATCTGAATGATGGTTTCGTAGAAACGGGATCAAAGTTTTCATCAAACATTCTCTCTGGCACACATTATGAGTGATAGCCAAACCAGAGGGCAATTTCTAGATTTTCAATAATGGGTAAATGTGGTAAATGAACATGCATTTTGTGTCTATAAATTTGGTTAATCTAGTCTTGTTAGGCTTGTCATGTTGCCTCCAGATAGTTGTTTGGGGGTATCGTAGGATATCATAAGCAGTCGAAGTTGTACGGTATAGTTTCTGTCTTGATTTCTGTGCAGTTCGTAGAGCTGTACAACGCGCTCGCGAATTGTTTTTTGTTTCGACGACATTTTGTGCAAAACTGAGAGAGAGAGAGAGAGAGAGAGAGATTAAGCGGTTCGAGGTACGGTTGACCACCGATCGGAAGCCCAGAAGTGAAGGAAAAAGTATTCCGTACAACACCAAACATCACAACCGCGTAGTTGGGGCCTTCAACCGAAATCCGAACGCCTCCGTTCGGGATGTGGCTAAGAAGCTGCACCTAAGCCGAAGTTTTGTCCAGAAGGCCAAAACTAAGACTGGGCTTCGAACGTTCAAGGTACAAAAGGCCCCTAATCGCGACGAGAAGCAGAACAAGTCCGCCAAAACCCGTGCCAGGAAGTTGTACTCACCATGCTGACGAAAGTTGAATGCTGCATCATGGACGACGAAACATATGTGAAGGCCGACTTCAAACAGATCCCCGGCAACCTGTTTTTCACGGCCAGGCGATAAGTTCAGCGTTCTGGAGCATGTCCACTCAGAAGATGTCCAAATTTGCGAAGAAATTCCGGTTTGGCGTCCATCTGCACGTGCGGGAAGCGGAGTGCACCTTTCGTGACCCAGGACACGATGAACGGACAGGTGTACATAAAAGAGTGCTCCAGAAGCGGCTGCTTCCTCTCCTGAAGGCCCACAACGTCTCAACAATCTTCTGGCCGGATTTGGCCTCATGCGCACTACTTCCAAGGACGTGCTGAAGGGTGGTATGCGGACAATATCAATATCTGTGCCGAAAATGTTCAACCTCCTAACACCTGGAGCTCCGCCCCATCGAAAAGTACTGGGCGATTATGAAGCAGCACCTTCTTAAACGACCTAAGGTAGTGAAGACAGTCGAGGAACTGAAGAGAGTATGGGTCTACATGCAAAAACGGTTGATTCACAGGTTGTGCAGAATTCTATGGCTGGGGTTAATGCCAAGGTGCGGGCATTTGCGCATGGACTGTAAACAAAACACGAGTAAAATGGTAAAATGAAGTTTAATAGTTGTTTCAACTCCTGAAAATTTGATGGCAATCGATGAAAACTCGAATTTTGCGAATCAATTTTGTGTGTGGCAATTTCATCGTGGACACCCTTTAGGTTAGGGTATATGTCCCTTGACTCAGCATAGTATGCAACAATCAATTACATTTTTTATCATAACTCATAAAGTATTTGAGCTGGGAGCAAAATTTAACTAGCTATACACTTACTAAGATATGTTTAATAAACCATCTGGTTGTTTGTATTACGGAAAGTTACACAACTTATTTTAAAAAGTCAGGATTTTTCGAGGGATATGGATGTAATGTCGGTCTATAGGCATCAAATTGGGCCTATTCATGGATACAAGTTCGTCCTATTCGATAGATTTGTTATTGCATGATGGCAATGTTCGTTTTTTCCGATTTTCTGATTCAAGGCGTTCCCAGCTGTATTCGCTCTACCCAACAAACAATTTTACTAACAATCAAACTACTGTATACTTAAACTGCAAAGAAACACTTAAGTGATTTTAACATATGATTTAGCGGTCATTCGGCAATCAAAACATTATAATTCACTCTACAAAGATTTTGTTACATTAGTTTGTGTTAAGATGAGCCATATGAAAAACATTTAACCAAAACTCAGACATTTGTATTGTAAATGTTACCAATAACATCATTTTTACTACGATTCATTTCAATCATTTCGCAGATTAAATCTGCACAAATGGTTTTCCGAATGTCGTTTCGAGAATTGGCAAAAACCGTGAAGTGCATAAAATCTGCAGTGTTCAAGATTGTTAAGAAGTCACAAGGACAAACGTGTTCTCTTGAAGAACCGAAATCTGGACCCAAAAAGGGGGCATCAGGCCAGAAAAAGGAGTTGGCAGCGATACGCCTTTTGAAATCGCATAAACCGTGAACTGTTCGTGAAACTGCCAAAAAAGTGAACGTCGGAACTGTGCAGAATATCAAAAAACGTAACAATATTTGAACCTACAAGAAGCAGACAACACCCAAAAGAACAAATTCACAGAAAGCTTCTTCTAAAATACGGTCCAAAAGCCGAACATTCGTCAAACTGGATACCAGTACACTTCCGGGGCCGCAATTTTTCAACGCTGAACAGAGCAAAGATGATGCCTGTGATTTGTGATACATCTGAACCGAAACATTTGAGAAAAAGGGTTTGGTGTGGCATTCTTGTAACCGTATGATCAAGCAAGTTCTGTAACCCAATTTTGGCTGAGTTTTCAGTGACATTTTTGTTTTTTGAATAACCCTTTTTCTGGAACACAGTTCTTTTTTTTTGAACTGGGAAACACGCAAAAGACGTATTTTTGTTAATTATCCCTCTGATTAATTTGTAAGCGATATTTTCGATGTTTTCTACATAAATTTTGTTTATATTACAACGTCCATAACATTGCATGCTTTGTAAGCATCGAGTCCGCTCATAGAATTTCATATTTTGAAAATGTACATCCTTGCGAATGAGCGGCTGAAAGTCTCTCTAATAAGGATACCTAACCTAACCTAACCCTGCGAATGAACAAATCATAACGGTCGCTGAAAATTTATCATTATTATAAGAGTTAAAGTAATACCAAACGCACTGTTATTCACCAACATGCATATAGAAAAAATCGTCAAAAACGGGCACCTGGAACAAATTATTTAGTCTTCAAAACCATCATGACACAATTATATGTGTGTCAACAATGCAATCGTTTGAGATCATAGTTATTTTTCCAATAGTTTAAAAATATACATTAAATGCACTGCACATCTCGAAAATACTTGTATCTTACCTTGGTTTGGTAGACCCATGAGCAAAATGTAGTTTGAAAAACTTTAAGTACTCTAAATATAACGAAAAGTAAACAACGCATTGCAACGGTGCGAAGTGCCTGCGAGCTAAAAGTAGTCTTCCACAAACAGTGCTACTTCAACTGGATGAAATGATCATGGTCCTCGCTATAATCGGAAGTGTTATACACCGTTAGATAGTAAATCTATTCTATAATATGTAGGTGTAATCAGTTTTACTCTAGCAAAAAAATTTTATTGGAATTTTGTCCTCTGGAGGAACCTCTGTGCTGTGCCTTGAAGAGTTCTTCATATTTCACAACGGACAAAATCAGCGGTGAAAACAACAGAAAAGATTGCATCAAAAAACGTTTTCTACTCATCTACCGAAAACATACAGATCCTCCATTGCTTTGGCCGGTTCTGGCATCTGCTAGTTACGCTTCTGTTACGTTGGAGATTCTCAAGAAGTAAAAAATCGATTTTATCAAAAAATGCCAAAATTCCCTAAACTGCCCTGAATTGCGTCCTATAGAAAGATACCGGGCAATAATTAAGCGACTTCTTAAGAAAGATGGAAGAAAAGCAAGCTCTGTTTACTGCTTCCAGAAAATTTGGGCTGCAGCACAACGAATGGGAGGTATCAAGAGAAAAGTCCGAGCGTTCTTCAGAAATGAGAAGTAAATATTCGAACTGATGTGAATTCGATCATATGTTTGTTGACTTTCATTTATATAAAGCAAGCTTATGAATTTGTTCGAAAATAAATATTTTCCTTTGGAAAACAGGTGTCCCCTTTCTTTATTGAACGGTTCTTAAATATATTAAATATAAAAAAAAACTTCTCGTAATTTCTGAAGGATGATGATGTGAAGATGAAAATAATCGATACCCGACGCCATTTTGGATTTCAAATTGGCGGCCATAAGTTCTGGAAAGTTGGTCAAATCTTATATGAATATTTTCAGCACAATGACAGTGTGTAGGAGCTGCAAACTGTAGTTTGACTGAAAGGTTGGTCAAATATTATTCAATATGACTATCCTCAGCACAGGGATGATGTGTAGAAGCAGAATGAATGTTTTACACCAAGCTCAGGAGCAGTATCAAAACCCAGGATGTGGCACCTCAAACCACCTGAGAATTTAAAAGAAGTACAGTAGAGGTTATATCAAGTGTCTAAAAACACATTCCGGACACGTTTGAGGAAGTTGCATGTCCTCTTAATTCGACACCTTAAACCGCATGAGAATTCAAAAACGAGTTCATTGATGTCCAAGTAATTAAAAACCATGTTTGTAAAACTGGTACCGGTAAAGAGGTTTCCGTCCAAATTCCTTAGCTTTGCTGACGACATAGTGTACAACAATTACCACAATCCAAATCTAGTACAGCTTTACGAGCCGTTCTATGATACATAAATGCAAACATTACAAACCAACCCATCTGCACGTCATTTGTTTGAATTATAATAAGATGAACAACGAATTAATTTATCAACTGTGATCCTACCTTCGTCCATCCACCGCACGATGCATCAGCTGCATGGCCAGTTCCATCAGGCAGCGCGCGTTCAACTGGTTTGGATCCTCAACCGCTTTGGCAAGGATTGCCTGAATCTCCGGCGAAAACTGACCGATGTCGTTGGCTTCTGGTCCCACGGCAAGTCCCAGCCCGGCCAATCCACGCGTCAACGTGTCAGCCGACGAGAGTGACTTGGAGCGCTGTAACGGTGCAAGGTTCATGGGATTGTTGTTGTTGTTGTTCTGTTGCTGATACATGGCGGATGGCAATTGTTGTTGGTTGTTGGATGTGCTGTTGTTGTTGTTCTGTGCTGGAAAGTTGTTGCTTGCATGTGTCGCGTGTATCATAGGTTCCGGTGCAAATTTCACTCGTGGTCCAGACTGCAAACGTCACAAAAGCAAAAGATAAGCAACACTGTATTTTCAGCTGATTGATGAAAACTTGATTTTATGTTTGTTGAACGACTTACGTGTAGAATGTTCCCGCTGGATGGCGAGTTAACTAGTGGCATATGGGAGGACTGCAGCTGTACTCCGGCGTGCTGCATCGGATGGGTAGACATCATGATCGGTCCCCGTTGAGGACTGCCGATGTTGCCCAGTTGCATTTGATGTGCTCGAGGATGCATGTTCAACGGCATGCTGGCGTTTGATTTCGAGTGCTGCAAGGAGCTGCTATAAATGTTGAGAGATCTGAAATGGATTCCAATATATGAATAAATCGTCGATCGGATGAAACAAATGGACAAACCTGGAATTATGCAATGGCATGCGACCGTCGGGTAGGTTGTTCATCTGAAACTCCTGCGCATGCACGTTGAGTTTGTTCTGTAGTCCATCCATGCGAACATCTACGGGCGGTAGAAGTTACAGATTTTTCATGAAAAGGTTACTGTTAGTAGCAAGTGTTACTTGGTGGACGATAGATTTCCATCGGTGGCTTACCACGCAACTGTTGCTGTTGTTGGGCATGTTGCATTGCCTGGCTCTGAGTGAAGGCAAGGCTGCGTCTTTTGTTGGCATTCTGTAGAATAGCAAGGAAATATTGACGATGAGTCTATTATATCAATAATTTTGTGACTACAAAAAATTGTGAACTAAAATACCTCCACCGAATGCTTTAAGAGTTTCCAAATTGAAAAAGAGTTTGATTAGTCAATAAAGAGTAATTTTGGTAGGATTAAAACGATTATTACCATGTCCATTACCTGCTGGTTTGAAGTTCTGATAAAGCTTCGTTCCCTGGAGATTCCGGGCGAAATGTAAGTATTTGTTTGGTCGTGGTCAGCCATCTTTGGATTTGTTGTAATTATCTACACGTATACTAGCCGCTAAGCTTGGGATACGGTCAGTACAGGTGGATCTTTGACTGAAAAATAAATAGAAATAAAAAATAATTATACTTAAGCTAACGAATAAATCATATAATCCAAACAAACAGTAAGATCCCTTGACAACTCTTACTCCATTGCACAGATCAATCATTGCAAAATCTGAATGTGTACAGATTGCCATCGAGTGCGTGGGTTCATCAATGCACAAAACAAAGCGCACGCTTGTAGGCATCCTCCACCATTGCCGAGGTTCGTGTTTAGTGCCTTCATCAATGCATGGGCGGACGGGCCTATTATCATTTGTGTCAAGTCAACCTTGAAGGTGCCTGCGTTTGTCCGAATCCAGTCTTGAAACTGGTTCGATCATCATGGTATCGGATACGGTCAAACAGCTGAAGAGGGGGTATTTTGAATTGACATTGAATTTCTCGATGTTTCATGCACTTCTCAAAGAAAAAATGCATTTGAGGAGACAATGCAAAACTGAATAATTGGTTAATAAAGATCAATGATCTTATGAGTTAGCGAAAGACGGGGCAACGTGAACTTCCAAGAATTGCGATTAACTGTCGAATTTGTTTTCAGATAGAGTTATAGTACGTTTACACTACAGCTTATATTATGTGATATAGAGTATCTTGATATCGAATGACATGTACATTATTTCCAGTGAAAACTAGATGTATAGTACTATTAATTTCTTTTTCGCACGGTTCGCATAGCCGATTTTCATGTATGCTGGTTGCCAAAATTATTGTTCAGGTTGTTTGTTATAGTAAGTTGTTGTTTTAACGTTTACGTTAATCAAATTATATTATCTTGAGAGTTTTGTTAGCCATTTCTCACTCAAATACTGTAAAACGGATACATTTTGTTCAATAAAAAAAAACAACATCGAATTTTAATGAATGTATATGTTTACATATAATTGATAGCAATTATAATGTTGCGTTTTTTTGCTTAATTAGAAGCAACATACTCATTATCAATGTTTTATAAGTTTGTTTTTTTAGATAATTTTTTCTATGGTTTCTAGAAGAAAAAATTAAAAAGAAATCAATAAAATTGTAAAATTCAGAGACAATATTTCGATGGGGCAAAATCTCATGGTAAACAATAGCTTTAAAGATTGTACTCGAAAAAAATGCAAATTTTCTTTTGTGTATAACTTTTTATTGCATGAGTAAAAAGTGATGAAATTTTTGGTGAAACTAGTTTAATTTGTAATGTTTTCATGTGCAAAATTTATTAACAATTTGTCGAGTGGTTATCGAGACAAAAAAATATGGGCACGGTCGAGAAAAATCCAGGCCAGGTGGATCACGAAACAGTTGGGAATCGACAATTCGACCGTGTCCCATAAAATCATTCATGGTGACCCAGACTACCCAGCGGCGAGCTGGCAGTGGAAGAAAAGCGAAGAAGACCGACACCGTGAACACAAGGATGTTGTGAGATTACTTCAAGCGCAATCCGAACCATTCGATTCGAGACGTGGCCAAGAAGGTCATTTCTTCTGGCTGGTTCATTGAGTGGACAATGAAGTGGGCCGGACTACAAGTCTTCAAGGTAAGGAAGGCGCTTAATGGAGCCGATAAACATAATACCGTGCCAAGAAGCTGTACCGCAAGTGGTTGGTGCAGCCGAAATGCATCGTAATAAACGACGAGATGAACATTAAAGCGGACGCCAAGCAGATCCCCAGCTTGGAGTTTGTCGTCGGCAAGCTCCGCCTGGATGTTCCGGAGAAGTTTTGGAAGAAGAAGGTCGACAAATTTGCAAGAATTTGTGTGGCAGGTGATCTTTTGGTGCGACATATTCAGCAAGCCGGACATAACGACCGGCATCATCAACGTCCAAATATATAAAAAAAAGGATGCCTTCAGAAGCGCTTGCTGCCCTTCCTACGGTTCCACGAAGTTGGCACTCTATTTTGGCCGGATCTGGCATCGTGCCATTACGCGAAACTGGTGATGTAATGGTACGAAGCTAACGATGTTGTTTTTGTGCCCAACTCGGCAGAACTATGTCCATTAGAAAACAATTAGAGGTAGGTTATTTCAGGTATATAAGGTTGTGCTGTGGTTGTGGTAAACATAGAATGAAACCTAACGAAATAAAAAAAAAAGATAATTTGAACAATTTTTACCCGTTTTTGAGGACCCGGAAAGGGAAAACTGAATATAGAGTTCAGTTGAACACATTTGTAAAATTGTGTATGAACGAAGTAATCCGTTAAATCAAACGAGAGTTATTAGCGTTAATAAACCTTTCACTTTTGCGTAACGCTCTCATTTCTCAAAATTTTGAAATGACACTCGATATAGAAAAGAGAAACGTAGTCCTACATTAAAATCTGGGTGATTATGAAAAGCAAGCTCTGGAAAACAGGAAAGATAAGAATTTGAAGAAATAGTGGATGAAAGTGATCAGTGTTAATTTGTTGTTGTCGATCGAGAAATTAAGTCTTCGGTAGAGGAAGTTTAATGACTTGATGTTAGTATTATGCATTGCGCGATAAATTCTTGCAAAATTTGTGTGAAAATGCTTTGCTAATAGAACTGCGCGTTTACGCTTAAGGGGGATATACAGTTAGAATGACAAAAAGTTTCAATTTTTTTTTTGCATAAAAGTTAGTAATTGTCCCGTAAAATACGCTCCCGGAACCTTTTTTTCGAAATTCGAACTCCAAGTGTTTGATCGTTTTTCGAAGACGCCTTCTTCGCGCGCAGACCGGTTATTAAAACTTTAAACGCATTTTCCTCAAAACAGCATTTTCAGAGTTTATTCCGGTGATAACTCGAAAACTGATTTTACGATTACGCCGAAACTTATAGGATTTCTTTATTATAGCATTACCTTCTATATGAATTAAAAATTATTGTAATACTTTATTATTAAATACGGAAAAATGTGATGAAATGGCGGAAAAAATGTGGATTTTTTCAAACGAGTTACGCCAAAAGTGCATTTTTTTTATTTTATAGTTTTTTTTTCAATTCATCTATTAACTGTTAATGTAATTAATGTAATTTTTTTGGGTTAGCAGGTTTCAGATCGAAACTGTGACCAGGAGAGCCGGCACAAGCAAAATGCAACGACTTTTTCAACGCACTCTAATAGGTGCCATTTTATTGAAAAAAAAATTAAAAAAAAATTTTTTGTATACTACATGTATACACTTATAATTGTAAAAAATTTGATTTGATTTGAGTTAAAACTTTCCCTTGATTTTTTTTTTTTCAAAAATGAGTTTTTTTTTCTCGTTTTAACTGTACATCCCCCCTTAATCGTTTTGGTTTCTTTGGTGCGGCAATTATTTAGATAATTTGTGCACTTTTTGTAGAAGACATCGAAAACATTTAACCTAAACTCGCAGGTCTATTAGCTTTTCCGCACAAATTTCGCGCAAAGTATGCATTGCGTATTTATCATCATTAATGAATGATGAAACACAATGAATCGTTATGCTCGGGTTTAATATTGCAAGAGATATTTTCAAATTAATTTTATAAATATGAACTTTGTATTTGACAGAGAATGCAAAAATTCAAAAACGTTTAAAATTACATGAGATGTTTTCAAATTGTGTAAAAGTAAAGTGCTATGTATTTTTCAACTCTCGTAATTTTATTTTTGACTTTAATTTTGAATCATTTTCAATGCTCCAATTATGTGCATGTAAATGAAGTGAAAATTACATTTTTTTACTAACTGTGTAGAAGAAAATATACATTTTTTGGTTCAGGAAGTAACACAACGAATCAACAAAAAAAAAAAAAAAACAAATATCATAGTACCGAAAAGCTTAATAATGTATTGCAAGGTGCATGGTTCTAAAATAGAGAACTAATTTCAATTGCTAGTTTCCTATTCATTGTGGATGCTATGCTATGCTAAGCGAGCATTACCTACACAGATCAAAAGAATCATTGGATTTTCTGTGTCATCTAATGCACATGAAGTGAACCTAGATTTGGCAGAAAATAATGGGATATTTCATGTAAATTTAATCCCGATGACGCCTGCATCTAGCCTGTTGTATGAAAGATTGCAAACACTGTTGTATGGCGCATGAAAGATTGTAAACAATATCGTTGTTTACGCCTTCTTTGGCTTGGAATTAAACGAGGGGGAATTTTACACGCATGTTAAAATTAATATGTTTATTCTGTGTACACAGTTAATAAAATTTTGCAATTTTCAATTGAATTTCATGCACATAATTGATGCATGCATATCAAATTTAAAATTCCTTTGAAAAATGAAATTAAAGAAATTAAAAATTATATGTGACATGTATTTTACACGAATAGAAGACATCTGATGTAATTTTAAATAGATTTAATCTTTTGCAATTTTGATCTAAAATCAACTTTGTAAATACAATACAATAATTGATCATTTAATGTGTGGAATCTAGAGTATATTTTGCAAAAAGAATTTTGTTGTTTGAGAGTCAGCGAACAAACCAACATTTAATAAATCAATTTGGTCTCAGCGATTTCTATATCACTGTGGCATTTTTTCCGCCTTGCTGACCTTCTTGATGTTTTTCAATCATCGTTTAAAAAGATTTTTCTCAAATCAACAGCAGGCTCACATCATGATAAGATTATAAGTTCTATTGAGCCATATCAGATGGATTTTTACTCGAACCGAATTAAATTCTAGCGTCTGCGCTGAGATTTCGGGTAACTATGTTTGTTGTTGGTAAATGGCTGACAGCCAACGTACGAGGCAACAAAAAAGCGGAAGCTATGGTTTATTGGGTCAAGTGAACAAACATATAATTCAACATGTTCATGTTAACTTCAATTGCAGGTATTTAATTGAAGATACATGTGTTTTTAAATTCTTTCCAATGCTCGGTCTGAACTGAAAGTTCAATCTCTTCTTGGAAGTACGTTGATGTATTTTTTCAAACGAATTAGGTTTCAATTACATGTAATTTTCATATTTTTTTTGCTGTGTACTGCTGTGTAAGAGAACAATTGCTTAGTACGAAGTTTTTCACTGAAATTTAAAAGTTACCGTGAATTCTGGTGAAATTTATCAACTTTCCACACTATTAAAATTGATTTAAATAACCTTTCACATCATTGTATGGTTACAAAATATCATCATAACTTTCCTAGAAAATATGTAGTCATAATTGCTATGTAAAATCGTTAATTTATTTAGAAAAATGCCATACATGTAGACAATTTGAATTTCTCAATCGGTCAATTGGGTTCAAATTCTCTTAAGAAGAAAACACTAGAGTTCTTTCATTTTCTGAACACTTACACCGTGTCCAATATATACTTACACACTTTTTCATCTCATCGTAAAGGGCGATACGGTCAAAATTTGGTCAATATCAACTTGACGTATTTCTTTCAATTTTGCATTTAAATAACCTGAACACCCCTCATTTTGAAGGTGTGTGTGTGTAGAATGTTGCTCCTATTTTGATTTTGGAATTCACTCTTCAGTTGTCAAAATGCCGTCCAAGCAAGAAGAGCAGCGTATCAAAATTTTGCTCGCGCATCGCGAAAATCCGAGCTACTCGCACGCAAAGTTGGCAAAATCGCTAAAAGTTGCCAAATCAACCGTTACAAATGTAATTAAAGTGTTTGGGGAACGTTTGTCGACAGCCAGGAAGTCTGGATCGGGGGGAAATCGAAAACCGGAAGCCGCTGAGACGACAAAGAGAGTTGCCGGTAGTTTCAAGCGAAACCCTAACCTATCTCTCCGAGATGCCGCAAATAAGCTGGGTGTATCGTCTACAACCGTGCATCGAGCAAAAAAACGAGCCGGACTATCAACTTACAAGAAGGTAGTGACTCCAAATCGCGATGATAAACAAAATACGACGGCCAAAGCGCGATCCCGGAGGCTGTACACGACGATGCTGACGAAGTTTGACTGCGTGGTAATGGACGACGAAACCTACGTCAAAGCCGACTACAAGCAGCTTCCGGGACAGGAGTTTTATACGGTAAAAGGAAGGGAAAGGTAGCAGATATTTTCAAGCACACGAAACTGTCAAAGTTCGCAAAGAAATATCTGGTTTGGCAAGCCATCTGTACCTGTGGCTTGAAAAGCAGCATTTTCATAGCTTCCGGGACTGTCAACCAAGAAATTTACGTGAAAGAGTGTTTGAATAAACGTCTGCTGCCTTTCCTGAAGAAACACGGTTGTTCCGTACTGTTTTGGCCGGATTTGGCATCTTGCCATTACGGTAAAAAGGCCATGGAATGGTACGCCGCCAACAACGTGCAGGTGGTTCCAAGGACAAGAACCCTCCCAACACGCCAGAGCTCCGCCCAACTGAGAAATACTGGGCTATTGTCAAGCGGAACCTAAAGAAGACCAAAAAAACTGCTAAGGACGAGCAGCAGTTCAAGGCAAACTGGCTTTCTGCGGCGAAGAAGGTGGACAAGGTGGCTGTACAAAATCTGATGGCAGGGGTCAAGCGTAAGGCCCGGCAATTCGGATTTGGAAAAGCGGAAGCCTAACTGAATATTTTTCCTGAATTTTATACTAATTGAACTTGAAAAAGAAATTTAATTTGATTTTTTAAATAAACGATTTCACCGATTTACACGCGTTTTCCCTTGACCAAATTTTGACCGTATCACCCTTTAGTCGTAAAGCTACTACTATCTATGTATCGGTGTAATCTTCCACTGTGTTTACACATACCATTGAAAGTTCTGTATGATTATTTTTATTCAGGGTCTATCTTTTCTTAGTGATGACGGAATTCCGTGCTGTGGTGATAAATTAGTTTTTGGAAAGAGAGCGTCCAGGCGCTATTTACGAGAGTTTGAAGAACCGGGAGTGAAGCGTAATTTTGTGTATCGAACCATTAGAAGGTACCGTGACACTTCCTTGTAGGACGGCCGCAAAAGATCCGACCGAAAACGTTCAGCTAGGACTGAACGAATAATCAAGACTGTCATGGAACGAATTCGATGAAAATAACAACGTTCTGTGCCTAAAATGGCCGCTGATCTTAATGTCTCGAAGTCGATCATGCACAAAGTACTTGCAAAGGATATGGTATGCTAAGTTTTTAAGGAACGTAAAGTTCACGGCGTTTCAGAAATTTCCAACAAGGCTTGAAAGACCAACTCTCCTACTATCGCGACACGCTGGACGAGACTTTGTTGTTTCCGATGAAAAGTTATTTGTTCTGCAGCAGTCTCCAACAATGTCCAAAACGACAGGTTGTGGGCCTGCTGGTCTAAGGACATCCCATATAATGAGAGAAACCGGTTCCGAAGGGCTGCTTTCGTGATAACTTGGGAGGGTATTTGCAAGCGGGGCAAGCTACCGCTGCTTCATTGAGAAAGGTGTTATGACGCTTTGTATTGTAAAACGGAAGTCGTGAGGAATGTATGGGAAGGAAGATTACGTGTTTCAGCAGTACATAACGCCATCTCATACAACGAAGCTGGTCTTCTAGACCTTGGCGACTTTTTGGCCAGCCAGTTCCCCAGAGCTAAACCCCTTTGGATTTTTTTGTGTGGTCATTCATGCTGTCGAAAATAGACGAGCACAAGGTGTCTACATTGTCGCACTTCAAAGTCGCAATCCTTCGAATTTGGGACGAAATACTGATAGAAGTCGTTGTGCCGCTTGTGATGGAGTTCGAAAAACGTTTGAAGCTGAAGGTTAAAGGCGGTGTTATTCCGAAACATATACTGTAATTGATCCATGTAAAACTACCTATCAATAAGAACAATTACCAATAAAATCCGAATAACTGTTGTGCAACAATAGAAGTTTGAAATTGTATAAGAATATATTGGACATGGTATAATGGGTGTATTCGTGAGAAATGGCACACGCAAATGTGTCTTTATCTTTTTACACGTTTTTTTTCTGAAAATTTGATCAAACTGATTCAGTGTAAATTCCTTACGTCTGTATGGTTCATAACAATCCGCGAAGTATAGACCAGGGGGGCAATCATTATGGATTTTGCTTTAGCTCACATGGAATTCAGTATCAATGTGATGAATTATGGTTAGGATGAATGTATCAATCTGTTCTTGTTAACATTCAACACTTTCAAATGTGCACATCGTCACGTCATTATAGGACACGAAGCACATGTGAAAGTCATTGATCGATTTGTTTCGGTGGGAAATATTTCGAGAATGATTTTTCATTAGGGCCTAACTGCCAAATGTAAACAATAACTTCTTCTGTAAACTTCTCGTAATGCAAAATCTACCCTTGTAAGCTTCGTAATGGCTGTGGTAGATTAATTAGGCAAGATGCCAAGATCGACAACTTCAAGGAAGAAGCAATTGTTTACGTTTGGTTCTAATGAAACATCTTTGTCGATTTCAGTTGTCAGATGTCCAAAATTGTCAAAATCGTGTGCACTATATGTGGTTGACAGCGACGCAGAGCCCCTGGTAAAGGCTGCCTCAGAAAGTAGGGACGCAGTCAGAAACCGCAGTCATTTTGCAATAATTGACATCTAGCTCTTTTCATGGTTGCATCCTGTTATTTACCTTTATCTCTCACCACTTGTATAGCAGTTTAATCGTTTTCAACAGTTTGTTTCAAACTGCGTGGACTTTCAGTGGACCAACGTCGAAGTATTGTGCACAATTGATGTTCAGAACCCAAAATATCACTGGGGAAGTTGGCAAAAATGGAAGGAGTGTGTGTGAAAGTCGTGCGATTAAACGAGGCTTAAGGATAAAACTGGGTAGAACCAAAGGTCATGCTAACCCTCGTTTGGGTAAACGTACAATGAAGGGGTTCGATCACATTAGGAAGGTTATAGAGTTAAAAGTTGGCACTTTGAAGACCAATGTTCATCGGGCCAAAAACGTTTGAATCTTCGAGCTTATAAGTAGTAGAAGTACCCGAAATGCAGTCCGAAACAATCAGACACAGAGTGGCAAAAGTTGTACGATATGATGCTTGCTGGGAATTGGAACGGTATAATCATGGACAATGAAACCTACGTGAAATTTGACTTCAAATTATTTCCGGGCCACAATATAATTCGGTGCGTGAACGGTAAGTATTGAACCAGTCTGATCCATTCAAGTCGAAGAATTTGGTTAGAAAACTGTGGTCTGCAAGATACTTATGACTTAGGTAAGATTTCGCAACCCTTCATCACAACTGCTTCGATGAAAGTGAAGTGAAGTAAAGTGAGTTTTTCCCTTTAACCGTTATTTAGTTCATGATTACGTAATTCAGTTCACGGTGTATTTTTGTTTGTTTTCGAGTTCATGACTGCAGTTCAAGGATCTGGGCATGGATTTTTTTTCCGAGCAGATACCATTCAACAGCTTGGAAAAGATTGAAAGAACGTGTCAAAACTAAGATGTTTGTGCTGAATCTTATTAATAATGATTGTAGAAGGTGCGCCAACTACCATCCAATCACTAAATTGCAAATATTGAGAACACAAACCTTATGTGCTACCCTAATGTTAACAGAATATCTAATAAAAATTGAATTTCCAACACTTATGTAAAAAAAATAATTGCATAAGTGAATAATTTTTTTTGAAAATTGGGTGCATCTTTATGTGAATGGTTATGGCTTTGGAGAATTAAATCCTGCGTGGAAATATCGCTAGAAAACCAAAGGATCTGTTTTGTTCAGAAAACCATGAAACGGTCTGAACTGCATACATGTAAAGTGCATAACCAGAAATGAGAAACGAAGTCCGGAACCTCGGCATTGCCCGGAAAATTTCGTTGCCAAGTCCACGTTTGACGATCCGGAGGATGTTTGGAAGTAGTAAATGACAAAATTGGTCGAGAAATTCCTATACTGGTTGGTGACAAACGATTGTGACGAAATGAGCACTCCCATTGGAGCTGTCAAAGTAGAAAAATATATAAGCAAAAAGTGCCTTCGAAAGCGGTTCTTGCCATTCTTGAAAAATCGCGTGGGATATATTCTTTTTTGACCTGATATCGCCTCATGCCACTATGCTAGGAACGTGTGGTTAAAAGTGGTACGATAACGAAAATGTGTTTTTTTGTGCAATGGCCATGAATTCTCCGAATTCACCGAAAATTCGCCACAAAATTTTGGGCTACCAGTGCTGTCTCTTCGAAAGAAACAAAATTAATCAGGAATGAGTAGGAATCGAAGAAGGATGAAAGTGACCAAACAGATAGCAAAAGTACAAAACTGTACAAAACTTAATGGATGGACTCAAGTGAAAGATGCGAGAAATCGGGACGGGGAAAGAAGTTGAGTGAGGAAAAAAATACAGTCGAGTGAAGAACCGAATAAAAAAATATTAGTTGATTTTCATTTTCTACGTGTTTCAGAACAATCCGATAAGAGACGAATGTTGGTGAATATATTTGAGATCACTTTGGCATTATTGTACACTGATAGGCAAAATAAAGTGCCCACCTCATCGTTTTTTCAATTTCTCTCATTTACTTGGTTCAAATTAAAGTAAACACACTGTATTTTTTTATTATCTTATTTTTTATATTCTTTTTAAGATTCACTTATGAAATACTGCAAAAAAAGGAGTTTTACTTAAAGAAAAAAAAATCAAATTGTGATGAAAAAAAACAGTGACAAAATAAAGTGCCCACTTCATTTAGGCTACAGAAAACATAAATTAAAGTAAAATAAAAGCATTTCAATAATTGATGTGTCCTCCTTTGGCCTTCAGGACCTCCTGCAGGCGCTTTGACATGCTCTCGACCATGTTCTTTAGGTGCTGTGAATCTAGCTCTTCCCAGGCGCGCTCAAGGGCTTCAAAAAAGTTATTTTTATTGGTAACATCAGTTTTGTCAACCCTGGCATCGAGAATCGTCCACAAATTCTCGATAGAATTGAGGTCCGGGCTTTTTGGAGGCCATTCCAGCGGTTTGATCCGATAAGACCGGAAGACTTGGTCTTCTTGGCAGTATGCTTCGGGTCGTTGTCCTGCTGGAATACAAACTTCTCTTCAAGGCCCGTCTGGATCAGCGAAACCTCTAGATTTTCTCGCAGGATGTTGATGTAAGAATCTGCCGTCTTTATCCCGTCGATTTTCACAATGCTTCCCACTCCACCCCACGAAAAACACCCCCAGACCATCACATTTCCCCCTCCATGCTTCATCGTGTCTTGGATGTGGCACTCCTGAAGCTCCTCTCCCGATCTGCACCAAACACGAACCCGCCGCTTTCGGTTAAACAGCTCGAATTTTGATTCGTCCATCCAGAGAACCGTATTCCAGAACTCTAGGGGCTTATCAGCATGCTCCTTAGCAAACTTAAGCCGTTTGGCTTTGTTTGCCTTGCTGATAAATGGGTGCTTCCGGTCAAGTTTGCTATTCAACCCCTGTGCTACGAAACGGCGACGAACAGTTCGACCAGAAACTGATAACTGAAGGGTTTCCTGGATCTCGCGGACAGTAACCTTCGGGTTCTTCTTGACTTCGCGCATGATCTTGGTGTCCGTTCTCGCATCCGTTTTCCGCTTCCTGCCTCTGCCAGGGCGATCCACCACTGATCCAAACGTTTGAGGCTTCAGAAGAATTTTGCCAACCGCTGCCTTACTGATACTGCGACAGCCCGGTGCGATTCACCGTTTTGCACATCACGAACAACCAATTTTCGGATACACAAGGGAATTGCTTTCGAAAGCACTGCGTTCTCTATTTTTTTTTTAATTGAAGCAAATGCGATCACGTATACAAATGCACCAGGTTGAGCCGTTTGCTTCAAAACATGTCAACATATCAAAACATAAACAATCGAGGGGTCTTCCAATGGAAACTTATCGAAAACATATCGATTTTTGAAGTGGGCACTTTGTTTTGTCTTTGTTTTTTTTTTCAACACAAATTGATTTTTTTTCTTTAAGTAAAACTACTTTTTTTTCAGTATTCCATAGGTAAAACTTAAAAAGAATATTAAAAATAAAATAAGAAAAAAATTACACTGTGTTTAATTTAATTTGAACCAAGTAATTTAAAAATATTGAAAAAAACGATGAGGTGGGCACTTTATTTTGCCTATCAGTGTACAAATAAGGTTCCCTTTTCACCTGTGCATACAATGCCTTGGTTTTCTTTGCAAGCACGTAAGCAATAATTCAAATCATAGTAGGCTGCCAGTAAAAGAAGACAATGGCCTTAGTTTGACAGTTTCACCATGACGAAGTGGCAGCGTGTATGTGATTTTTCCCTCACGCAAATGTCACAAAAAGACATTTCAATCGCCGTGGGAGTTTTCCGGTGGACAGGACCTAATATCGAGAAAATACAGGTCAACTATCCGCCTCTGGTTGTCCGATATCACCTCGGATTCCGGGTTATCGCTGCCATCAAAAGGAGGTCTTTCGGGTGAATACAGTGCATTCAATGAGGAAAATGAAGAAAGCATTATCGAGATTTTTAGCCCGTTTTTAGACGGTCAAAAACATTTTCACCCTTTTGTCATCATTTTATCGAGTAGGTGTCTTCAGAAGAGTTACTCAAAATGTTATTCCGCATCTTTTAAAACAAACATTCCTAACCTTTCATAAGGGCTTAACTACACTGTCAAATTCTAACTTTTTCCAGCAACGAGATAACGGGTTGTTGTTTTCGACAAAGTTGTAGAGCAGGTAATTTTAACAAAAGTTGCTCAAAAACTAACTTTCTAGAGCCTAACGTTAAAGAGATATAAATGGTTTTCTGTCAGCACTACCTTAAAACTGTTTTTTTTGAGATAATTAGTACTTTGTTCAATTTGACGATTTCAATATGTTTTAAGAAATTGTAGGAATTATTAAAATAAACATTTTTGCTGAACACAACATCGCTCTCTGATGGCCACATTTTGATATATGGTGATTGAAGTGTCTGTGTGACGTCATAATCAACCACATCAAAGAGGGTGGGCGGATCCTGGCGGGGTCTAAAACAGAATGTACTTAAAAGATTATCTTACGAACAAGTATTCCTGAAATTTTCAGCGTTGGGTACTGAAGGGTACCCAGTAAAACGACGGTTTGAATTAGTACAGGTTATAAGCCATTTTTCACATGTAACGTAATGTTCAACAAACTAAAAAAAACTATATGCGGGTCCTGGCGGGGTACCTTTCAGTATCCAACGCTGAAAATTTCAGAAGTACTAATCTTTCAAAAAATGGGCGTATTTCTTTCGAATTTCTGTTTTTTCCCGCATTTCTGCAGTTTTTTTTTTCTCCAAAAGCCAGCATAACTTCCTCATTTTTCAAAAGATTTTCACCATTGAGCCCTAATTGTGTTCGTTTTATCTTTGGCTTTAAGCTTCACATGCAATATATTTTTTTGTTGACATTATTTTGTTATTAATCATATGTTTAGCACAATTTTTATTACAAATATCAAAAAAAAAAAATCGCAAAAATTATGTATACTTATAAATACCGTCGAAACTATTACTCTAGAATATTGCAATGTTTAAAAGATCGGTGTTAAGTTTGATTTTGCTTCATTTGATGACAAAATATTTGAATTTGGATCACACGCGTTGGAGATATTCTATTTTAAGTAAATGTGTTTTTGTTCATTTATAAAAAAAACAACTTTTAGCCATATCTCAAAAACTGTTCAACTTTAATTTTTGACGGCAGAATAAAAATATTCTGCATAAAATTTCACATTAGAAATGATTTATAAAGGCTGTAAACTAGTGATATTAATTATTGATTAATTTGTTAATGATGATGGTCCCGCCACTTACCCCTACAAAGGTTTGAGCTAGACGATTTATCTATTAGATAATTTATTTAAAAACAATTTAACCAGTTATGCAAAACAAAAAACTAACTGATTTAATTTACAGATGTAAACTTCTACCAAAACTGTTAAGTTGCTTAACAGCGATATAATTGTGAGAAGCTATTGATGGCAACCACAAATGTTCGCAAGTATTTCCAGCGATCAGGAAATCCTATTGCAATTCAAATCACAGAATCCCGTATAAGGACATTATCAAAAGACAAGCCAATATCCGATCCTGCCCGCTACAGAGTCGATGAGGTACCAAATCTAATGGAACTGCTACCTTAGTTGTGGACTGACCAAGGATATCCCCAATCAGGGAAATCGAGAAATTTTTCAAACCGAAAAAAATCCTGGACCGGCCCTAGTCAAACTTTTACTTTCAACCACAACCGAATTGACAAGGAACTCTCCGACAATCAGCCAGACAACTCACTACTATTTCATGGCATCTTCTCAAGCATCAAAGGCCAATATTTTTTTTTGTAAATTCAAAAAGAAGTCCTTTACACATGTATACCGCGCGCGAGGCGGTACTTTTGTAGTACTTTTGTAGACTACACACAACATAAAAACTACTTTAAATTACAATAACAAATAAAAACTTAAGATCCATCATCATCATCGAGGTGAAAAGTAAAGTTTGTTTGTACCCCATTCAATGTGAGGAGAGATGATAGATTTGTACTGTTTGTACTTTAACCAACTACTTAGAGAACGTAAATCTGCATTCAAATGTGAAACGGCCTCCTCAAGGCTTTTAGCTGCAATGTACCACACGGTCTCATCAGCAAAAAGATTAATATCCCAAAATCGCAAGACTCGTCGCATGTCATTAATATATAGAATGAATAAAATGGGCCCTAATACACTCCCTTGTGGTATTCCAAAGCTGTTCTCCCCAGGGCTCGAAACCAAATCATTGAAAGCTGTCCGTTGAGTTCTGTCAGACAAATAGCTTTCGAACCACGAAAATACAAAGCGGTTGATTGTTTCTAACAACAAGGGCCGAGAAATCGTTTCAAAAGTGCGTTTCATATCCAAAAAACAGCAGCAATCCTATCTCTACATTTTCTTTCCATTCTGCTTACACTTTTGTTCCGGCGCAATCAAATTATTACTATTTAAAGCTTGCCTTTTACAACAAATTCCGTTTTTTTCTGAAGTGTGCAACATGTTAATAGGACGAAACTCTTCGGCTTTAATCGTTCGAGCGACTTTTTGAAAGGGAATAACTAAAAATTCTTTCCAAACTCGTGGCACGTGCCCAGTTTGCAGCGATTCATTAATTAGGTCCATCAGATTGCATTAAAGCTATTCTGTTCTGCTCTAGCATTTACGTTTTGCCGCCGTTTTGTTCAAAAGAAAAGCAAATAGATTTTAGATCCTCTAACGTTATTGGGTGAAAACTTTCAAAACTGTTTGCTGTTGTTTTGATGCAAATCAATTTTCCTCTGAACATATTCACAACGAGTTTGTTTAGCGGATCGCGAATATTTTTTTATGCGCATCTTTGCCTACTCAAAGACATATTTATTAGCTCTACGCCATTTCTTGTACAGCTTGTCTCTTTTATGTTTAAAACGTAAAAGATCCAAATTGTACAAGCTGTTCTAGTTCTTTACTAAATCAAATTTATTTTCGACTAGTTTATTGGTACATGTTTTTAAGACGTCTGTCAAAACAGCTGATTTCTGATCTAGAAAACTGGTACTTGTTTGAAAATCCACACTTCTTTCGACAAGTCTTGAAATAGCTTGTTTCGAAATAATAAAAAACAAAAACTGAAAGTTTTGAGGCAAACATTATCGTGAATACTAAATAATTAAGTACAGATTAATAATTTAGTACAGCTAAATGGACTATACTTTAGATGGTATAGAATAGATAGTGTCATAGAATGCCGTTTCCTCATTCTTTTGTAGGAGATTAAGAAGTTAAATTTTATTCTTCCTTGTTCCATTAAAAATAATTGTTTTTTTCAAAAGCTTTGACTTACTACGAAGGATGAAGCTATCCAAACCAAACGTCAAAAAAAAAAAGTTTAGTAGAGAGGCTTACAACTTATACATACCATAGTTCCTCACAATTTGTATGGTTATTAGTTAGAAAACAAAAATATTCAATCAAATATACCTTCCAACAGTTTGTAGCCAAACCCATAAATCAGTTTCTATTCACCTAACTCCACTCAAAAGAATCAATTTTTTCTTGTCATACCAGCTTGCCTTCGATTTGCGTTAATAATTTTTTGTTGTTCGATCTCATCTTACATGTGATCTTTCGAGGAGGCGGCGGTCGGAAACACACACACTCACACATCACTTGCCTCTGGGTCTACAGAGTTCACTAGTGCGCAGCGATAAAATTTCGACTTCCGTTAAGTTTGCTCACGATGAGTCATTAGAATATTCGATTACGAACTAACATTCGACGAGTATCTTATAAAATTTCACAATTATCACACACAAAGCGTATAATATGCATGAGGTTTTCACTCTTTCTCCTACTCCCGCAACTAAAATGGTAATCACAACAATATAAATTCACCTCACGTTGCACAGATGTTTGATTTAAAAATACCATCGAATTTCTTCCACTGCTGCCAGAGAGCCAAGCGCATATAGACATTTATTATTAGACTGCTAAACGCACACCAGAAGAAACTAAGCTCTTCGCATTTTGCACCGAACAGCTGAAAACAGTTGAAAATTTTTGGTAATTGATTTTCCCGAAAAAGACCTTTCAAAAACATCACTTTTTTCTCACCACACCCGGTTATTACCACTGTTTCCGTTTACGAACCCAACGGTGCTGGTAGTGGTAGTAAACTTGGTTTGATTGAGATAAATCAACATGTCACCGTGCTTCGTGCACTCTCTGTTTGCAATTTCGCCTCACGACACTTAAACAATCGCTAATTTACGGATGGCAATTCACACAGCTTCCGCCCACCACCCAGCTGAATCACGAACCAATGCAACGGTGGATGGAGGCGGGTGGTTAATCGCTTGTATTTTCTCACCACCTGCTCGCTTCCAGCGCTAGCAAGGTTGAGACTATCTTTCACTGAGTTTGGTCATATTTGCGCTCAAAATAAATTATGAATTAGCAATCGTGGCAAAATTTCGCGAACAAACATTACCTTTGGAACACTTTCGCCAGAATCACTGTTCTATTTTTTTTCGTTTTTCGTCACTTCGCAAATAGGCACTCTAAGAATTGAATCCTATTTTAGGTACCTATCTCCTCTAGTATTGATTATCACCGATCCCGGAAACTATTTTCACCAATATTTTGGAGAAAGAATTTTCTTTTACCAGCACAATTTAAATATTATATAAAAATCCCGTGCGTATCTGCCTCGCGAGATACACACAGCAGTGTCGTGTCGGAGTGGAGTCGAGTTACTGGCAAACGGTTTGCACCACGAACGACGATTTGGCTCTCGTTTATTTAAAGAACGTTAGATGTTTTCTTCAGAAGCCCAGTGACGTCTTCGGAAAGGGAGGGGCCTCCATAGTCAAGCAGCATCTCCAATAAATCTGTGACCGTTATATTCTCCCACCGGGTGACATCACCTACTTCGATTGTGCGAAAATGTCACTGAAATGTGATAGTTAACCCGGACGACGCCACTGAATTCGTGATCTGCTTAGTCGATCGCTGTCGTCATAGTGCGGTTGTATCTACTCCGGTCGAAAACTGTGTGTGATGTGTTGTCTCAGCTCAGTTGGCTCCGTTCGGCGGGCGAGTCATTGGACTATCCGACGCTTTTACGCGCACCATCGTGATGCGCGACACTCTCACGCGGGACGCTTGTTCTTGAGTGAGTGTGTCGACTACTAAACTGCCATAGGGAATATCATAGATAGATACGATGCCTAGTACATACATTCTTTTACCTGATTGCATTTTTTTCAGTGTTGTGTGCAGTCGCGATCAAAAATTGCATCCACCCCGTGTGTTGGCTGTTTGCTCATTCTCTACGCTTGTTTGTTGTCACAAGTACGGTTGTGTGCTGCACGGGAAGAGACTGTTTAGATAGCAAATTATGGGTATGACTAATATAATGTGACGACTTTCTGCAGGGTTGAACTTTGTGGTGTGATAATTCGCTCAATCAAGAAAATTAAGTTTTACATTTAAGTTTATCAAGGTCTTAAGTATAATTATACTAAGACATAATATTTGTACGGTAAATTGCGATGGGTTCCTAAGTTGAATTTTAGCATGAAGTGTTTTTCAGCCAAAGAATAGCAAATAGTTAGTAAAATAAAACGGAAATTATTTACCCTCTTTCTCTTTACTGTTTACAAATAATCTACCAAAAATAGACGATCATATTTACGAAGGCCTGATTTTGAATTTATAAAATCTTTACCGATTGCTTCAGTTTATATTTGAATTTATCTTTTCTGCAAGGTTCATTTGACACGTTTTATCAGACGCAATATCATTACAACCAGGAAATTTACAGTTTTACAGTCCGCAAATGCATCAGTTGTTTTTGTTTGTTTATTTTGCGCGCTGTTCTGGCTACTCTCGGGAAAGTGGCCAAATTCGTATCGGATCAAAACCTGTGATGTGATACATCATATAACATGAGAACTCAAAAATAAGCGCAATGGCGATGATATCAAGTTTCCAGGACATCAATGGCAACATCCGAGTTCGTATTCCCAGGGAAGTGTAAAAAGGGTCTCACGATAGGTGGATAAATTTAAAGTAAGTTACATGTAATGTGCGGACGAATTCACTGCAGTAACTCATTTGTAATTTCCACTGGTCACTGCATGGTCTTCCAGATTATCCGGAACATCCGGAATTTCTAACAGAAAAAGAACAAATATTGCGAAATTCTAAGATCCCCTTAACCTTTTTTGGTATAGAATTGCTGAATTATCATATGGAATCACAGCAAGCCGCGCTTTGAAACTGACGTGTTAAGTTTTTGTTGCGTCGTTCTCGCGAAAAAAATCAAACAATAATTCGTAATTAAACTTAAAACTAACAGTGAAATCATAAAATCTCCGCGTGCTTTGTGTAATACGTACTTTCGATTCCCTCCCGAAATATGTGAGTGTCGGTAGTATTGCCTGTATTTTTTGTTATTTTGTTGTGTGTTTTGCCTCCCTACCCGTAAGAAGATTTACATCAGCTTAGAGTATTTTTCCACTTTGTCGCGAGTGAATCGATGATTATTATCAGTTTTCTCGCCTCATATCGGGGATTTTGATTGTGATTCATGAGCCATTTGATGGTTAGACGACACACGCACACACTTTGCCGTAACGCCAATTCAAATCCGTGGGGTGATGCCTACCGAGTTGCCATGGCGAAGACAAGAAGTCCAGCTGTACCACCTGATCGGTGCCCAGAGAAGATGAAAGTCATCGTAGATGCGCTATTACCGCAGCATGACCCGACGTACCGCCCACACCGTATGAGGACCAGGATGACCACGAGGAAGAAGCCCGAGTAACAAACGACGAGCTAACAGAGGAGGCAAAAGCTTTGCAAAACAAGAAGACCCCGGGACCAGGTGGTATCTCCAACTTGGCTCTAAAAGCAGCAATCCTAACAAATCCGGACATGTTCAGGACCGCGTTGCAAAAGTGCATCGACGATGGTAACTACCCGGATATCTGGAAGCGACAAATACTGGTGTTATTGCCGAAGCCAGGCAAGCCTCCTGGAGATCCTTCAGCATTTAGGCCGATATGCCTGTTGGATATAGTTGGCAAAGTGCTTGAAAGAGTAATCCTCAACAGGCTTACAAAATACATGGAGGGATTAGATGGTTTGTCCAACATGCAGTTCGGCTTCCGGAAAGGAAGATCCACGGTGGATGCCATCCGAACGGTCGTGGAAGCTATGGATTCTGCGCAAAAGCTAAAGAGAAGAGGGAACCGCTACTGCGGAGTGGTCACTCTGGACGTGGAAACTGCCTTCAACAGTGCTAGTTGGGCTGCAATCGCCGACTCGCTGCACAGAGTACTTTCAGAACAGGACACTGATATACGAAACGGACTTAGAAACTTTTTAGCTTTCATTTATTTTTAGTTATTTGTGTACAGTATTTCATGTTTAATGATAACTACGGAGGATAAAAACGAACATGATTCATTTAATTTAAGTATCTGAGACATTTCTCTCTTGTAGCTGACTCTTAACATAGTTACTAATAAAAAACGTAGAACCGCAGACAACAGACAACCAGGTTCTAACATTGTTTTTTGTTTTCAATTTACTATGTAAATGTTTAAAAGCAAAACGTTGGCAAAACAGCACCGCCTAGTCTAGGTTTCACCAAACTAAAATCAACAGACAGTCGAAGACTATCAAATCTCGAGGCACGCAGGTGGCGCCATCAACATACGATTCGCCAAAACTAACGGAAACGAGCTGTAATTTTAAAATGTCAGTTACAAAAATTTACACACGGAGAGTACTCTAGCTTGGATGTTTTTTCACGCAAAAAAAAAAACGTAGTTATACCAATACAAAATTAGAATCAATTAAAATTTTGATTTGAATATGGAACAATAAAACTGATGAACTAATTCTCCTTTGAGTTGATAAAAACCTCATGCTTTATAGAATTGAACATCGTGTTTTCTTGCTCAATACAAAAAGTTTTCTTAAACTAACAGTACAACTACAGTCGGCGGTAAAAGAAACGATGGAACGCTGACAGAAAATATGGATAAATGTGGCTCTCACACAACACAAATAGGCAAGATGATCGTAGATCACATTGAAGAAACCCCAGAACCAAGTGGATTCAAAAGCACACGATCAACCCGTAAATCTACTGGCCGCACTACCGATACAGTTGGCGTTAAGAAAAGCGATGAAAAGCCGACAAAGCAAGGATTGAAGCCGGAATATCGTGATATGAACGTCCGAGATGTTAAAAATCCAAGCAAGGGGAGCCGCACAACCAAGATTGGGGAGGATTTAAATCCCCAGGCAAACGGTGAACAACAACCTCGTCATGGATAAAAAAATCTAATTCATTCAAGTGAATCTTCAAAAAGCAAAAGGAGCAACAGCTGTACTCTGCAAAAGATTCACAGAGCGCAAACTGGATATCATTTTTACCCAAGAGCCATGTACAAATAACAGTAGGATATTGAGAGTTCCGACAACTTCTTGTAAGTTAATCTACAATGACGGACAGCTAGCTCCAAGAGCGGCAATCTTAGTGAGTGGAATACTTTCCAGGAGAAGTGGAAGAAGTACCTCCAGCAGAAGTAGCGGAGTTTGTTTCGTTCTGCAAGAAACAAAATAAGGCGTTTATCATTGGTTGTGATGCAAATGCTCATCACACCATATGGGCTCGTACGGGCATCAACAAGAGATTTAAGTACATTTAAGAGTATATTTCCCACAATGAGATAGACATATTTAACAGAGGAGAAGTAGGTGCACTTTTGCAAATGCAATTATACAAGAAGTTCTTGATTTGACATTGTGTAGTTCCATTATCTTCGACAAAATCAAAATCAAATGTATCTGATGAAGTATCTTTGTCTGGTGACATGCAAATATTATTTAAATATAGGGCTGATCAACAACTCAAACTATAAGGGATCCTAGGAAGACAAACTGTGAGCTCTACTCAGTGTTAACAACGAACGTAAATACGCTAATAGTTAGCACAAATTCTCGAAAAGAACTAGAAGAAACTTCTAAACAACTTTCAAATATGATTCAAAATGCGTTTAGCGAAAGTTGCGTTGCGAAGGAACCCTCTACTAATAGGAATGTACCATGGTGGAACAACCAGTTACACAAACTTCGTAAAAAAGCCCAGAAAATGTTTAACTGGGCTGAAAAAACACAACAGTAGGGTCCATATAAGAAATCCCTCACGGATTGCAATAAGGAAATGCGGAGATCAATACATTGGAGGCATATATGTGAAAACATTGAAAGTACTCCAACAACTGCCAGGTTGCAGAAAATCCTCACTAAAGATCATTCCAATGGGGTTGGGACTTTGAAAAAAGAGGATGGCTCTCTTACTAATTCTGTTAGTAATACGCTAAAGATGATGATGGAAACACATTTTCCTTGTTCTGTTACACTAGCTTACAGCATTTTTGAACTCGGTAAGCTGATCACCATTTTGAATGTGAAATTTTATACAGAATTCAAAAATGCCGTCAAAATAAATTAAAGTAGAACAGTTTTTGAGATATGGATAAAAGTGGATTTTCTAATAAATGAACAAAAACACATTTACTTAAAATAGAATATCTCCAACGCGTGTAATCTTATTTCAAACATTTTCTCATCAAATGAAGCAAAACTAAATTTAAACTGATCTTCTGAATAATGGAATATTCTAGGAGTAATAATATCGACGCTATTTATAAGTATATAAAATTTTTTAGCGATTTTTTTTGAGAGATTTGTAAAATAATGGTGCTAAACATATGGCTAATACCAAAATAACGCCTACTAAAAAATATATTGCACATGTAACTTAAAGTCAAAGAAAATAAGAGCTCAACGGTGAAAATCGGTTGAAAAATTTGGAAGTTATGGTGGTCTCTCTCTTTCTCTCTCTATGCCAACACCCTCACACACCCACACACACACACACACACACACACACACACACACACACACACACACACACACACACACACACACACACACACACACACACACACACACACCAAGAGATTTACAGTTTTTTTTTGAAACATTAAAGTGCTGCTCAACCATTTTGTTGTTACCTCTCAGACAATGCCTTTTTTGTCTATATTTTATCATCGAAATTTAAAAAAAAAATTTAAGCTGCGTATTTTGGGAATTTGAATTTTAAGTATTAATTAGATTTTGTCATGTAGAAGATTTTTTATGTACATTTTTTTCATGGTCATTTTGGTTTCCTACCATTTCTTCTCAGACACTTTTTCTTCAGACACTTCTTTTTCTAAAACGACCTATTTCCGAGCTACTGTTTTCCTAAAACGGTTGCATAAAAAACACATATCCTAATGTCATTATACGTATTCTGTTAAACTGAATATATCTGCGTAATTTCGAACAATCCAAGCGGCTTGCGTAAAATTTCGATATCTTATTACCAGCTTCGCCTGGAACTGTTCAACAGATCTAAAAATTGGTCACCGTCATGGACATGGATTAAGATTCTAGTACCGAATAGCGCAAGAATGTATTGCAATGTGCAAGGTGTATTTGGGACCAATGGGGTACCCGGCAGTGAGCCAAATTCGCTAGTTAACTATTGATTTTTGCCCACCCTCTTATTTGCGTCAATCTGAAGAGTTTCTATATAGCGTAGTTTTTTTTTCTGATAAAGGTGGTTTTTATTATTGCGGAATGGAATTTCTACGTGACTAGTACGTCGAAAGGTATTGTGTCGTTCAGGTTGTTTTACGCTTGCTTTACGTTTCCTATGAAAAAAAATCCTGTTATTTTATGATGAGACACAAATAAACACGTCCAATTAATGTCACTCATTATAGAGATTGGTTTTCCCAAACAGCATATTTTGTTCCTCAAGTTAAAACTGAGAACATGCCATCATACGCACGTTTGTTAGTTGTGATTAACTGACTGACTTCTTTTGAAATTTTCGTTGCCCTATACTTAAACGGCCGGCGTCGGTGGTGTAGTGGTAAGCGTGACTGCTACTGGCACCTCAGTGGGTCTGGGTTCAATCCCAGTCGACGTAGGTGGTTTTTCTGAGGCAAAAAAATCTTGGTCACGTCTTCCTTCGGAAGGGAAGTAAAGCCGTTGGTCCCGGTTCATAGTCATGAGTCGTTAGGTAGGGTCCAGGTGGTCGAGTCGTCTTCCTGTCGTCGGTGATTGTTATCATGTAAGGAAATAGGTCAACGGAAAAAAAATTAAAAAAAAAATACTTAAACCACTCATTATGGAGTCCTTACCAGCCGCTTGATATTTGCACGGATTTGATAAAAAAATTGAAGTTTACCTGGAATTTACTATCGAAAAAGCAAACTTTCCATGTAAAAAAAAGTGAAATGACTTAAGCCGTCAAATGATGTTTTATTGGTTGCCCATAATTTTGAACTTCGCGGAATTTAAAATAAAAATTTCCTGGATATACCCGGTCTTTTTTATCACAGGGATTTGCTCATGGTCAATAGATGATAAGTTATTCATAGCAAATATTGAAATTTATAGGGCTTTGTTTGAGGAGAGATTTGAACCTTTAAAGCCGGGCTCTGATTGCTCCACTGATTTATTACAAATTGGAAGCCAAACCTCTCCTTTCTACCGAGTTTTCTGTAAAAATGGTCAGTACTTAAAGTCCGATTCATAGTAAATTTGGGCACATTAAAGTGATCATAACGCAAGGTTGATTAAACGTTAAACAAAAGACTATTTATTAAGCTTTCAAACGATATGTAACAAGTTATTAAATTTTACCGTTTTGAACGAACTGTCGCACTTTACATGTGATCGATGCCATCATGATCTGCACAGTCACTGGTGACACTAACTTATTCCACTTTAAACGCATTTGTTGTACATTTGTCACTTCTTTACCGCATCCTCGAAATTTTCGCTTGAAAATTGCCCAATATTTTTAGATCGGTCAGAACTCAGGGCAATTCGGAGGATTAATCTGTTTGGCGACGAAATTAATATTGTTTGCAGCATACCATTCTAGTACCACCTTAGAGTAGTGGCAGCTGGCTATATCCGGCCAAAACATAACGTTGGTCTTGTGTTGCCGAATGAAGGGTAAAATCCGCGTTTTTCAGACACTCTTTAATGTAAACCTTCGACGTCTTTGTATGAGATGTGATGAAAACCTTGGTTTTAAAGCCACAACTACAGATCCCTTGCCAAATCATAAGTTTCCGAGCTAACTTATCAGCAAAAACAAATTTATACCTGGAAGGGACATTCCCACGACCAGCATCCAGGTTAAATTTTCGTCCAGGGATTTGTTTGTAATCCATTTTGACATATGTTTCGTCATTCATTAAAATACAGCCATAAAATTTCGTCAAAACTCGCTCGTATCGTAATCGTGCTCGATTTTTGACCACTAATTTTTATACATTAATTGTTATGTTATGTATTCTCCGTGCGAGGAGTAACGATTATGATGTAGAAGGAGATGTTCGCTCATCACCATGAGGCACCAAGAGTGAACAACAATGTTTTTGGCTAGAATGAAAGATGTGAAGAGAAAGTGTTGAAAGGTCCGTCAGAGTACGGCAGGTAGGAAAATTAACAGATGTTTTTGAAAATTGAGCGAAAGGGCATGTATCCAATGGTACTCGAACCATGGACGTCAATCTTTGCCTAACATCCCACTGCGGGGTAGGTTGTAGCGACGGAACAAGTCCGCAAAACCCAAAAAAGGAGAGAGTTCCTCTCCCATGTGCGCATCAGTAAACAGAGTGCACACAATAGATCGCTAAGAATAAACTATACAAGCCACAGTGGTACATGAGCGTCTTTCCATGCGTCAATTTTTGCCTGTTGAAGTGGCGGACTTGTTCCGTCGCTACAACCCTACCCACTGCATGGGATGTTAGGCAAAGATTGACGTCCATGGTTCGAGTACCATTGGATACATGCCCTCTCGCTCAATTTTCAAAAACATCTGTTAATTTTCCTACCTGCCGTATTCTGACGGACCTTTCAACACTTTCTCTTCACATCTTTCATTCTAGCCAAAAACATTGTTGTTCACTCTTGGTGCCTCATGGTGATGAGCGAACATCTCCTTCTACATCACTAATTTTTGTTTCAGGGAGCGATTTGGATGTTTACTGGCACAAAAAGACTTATATCCTTCTCTTGAAAGGATAATACGTACGGTGTAAAAGTTGGAATCGTATTTCTTTGCCATATCCCGCATGGAGACATCTGGGATGCCTTTCACGTGCCTCAACACCTTTTTACTCAGCTCTTTGTGCATAGTGTCACTTTTATGATAGATGCGCTTTGCTCTATCCACACTCAAAGTATCCTTGTAACGTTTGATTCTGTTGACCTGTCAAACGTTTTTTGTTCCAACAATCAGGGACGCGGTGGTGTATTTAACTGTGCGTCCAGATTTACTTTGAATCGAGCTTTAGACCAGCACGAAACAAGTAGAACAGGTTACCCGGAAGTGTCTTCAAATTCAAATTTTACGTAGGTTGCATCATTAGGCTGATGCAAATTTCGAAATGTTTGCTCCCCTAAGCTTAATCGACGCCAATTTGGGTCCTGATAGTCCCCAAAACACATTTGGTTTTAATTTGGCTTTGCACACGCTATTCAAAGTTTGTATGGGAATTAGTATGAAGAATCTCAAACTTACATTTCCAGATCCCTAACATCTTGATATTATGTCTTCAAACCAAATCTAATATAGATTCATATAGTGTAAGTTGTCAACTATCAAAATGCCGAAAATACTTGACATGTAAATTTTATACAAAAATAGTTATTCAATGAAACATAAAATACAAACTTAGGTATGATGTGTTATTCTTATTTTGTTTTCATATTATTTTATATTATTTATAAATTTTATATATATATATATATATATATATATATATATATATATATATATATATATATTATTTTATGTATATTATTTTATATATATTATATTTTATATTTTCTATATTTTATATTTATATATTTTCTAAATATTTTTATTTTTTATTTTTATTACTGTATTTGTTGAATAACTATTTTTGCATAAAATTTTCTTGTCAGGTATCTTCGGCATTTTGATAGTTGGCAACTTATTCTATATGAATCTTAATTAGATTTGGTTTAAGGACATAATATCAAGATGTTAGGGATCTGGAAATGTAATTTTGGGATTCTTCATACTAATTCCCATACAAACTTTGAATAGCGTGTGCAAAGCCAAATTAAAACCAAATGTGTTCAAATTTGTTGGGGACTATCAGGACCCAAATAGGCGTCGATTAAGCTTAGGAGAGCAAACATTTCGAAATTTGCATCCACCTATTGCATCATCCATAATTACACATGCCGATTTTCTGCACGGCAGTTCATCGCAAAGCTTACGGGCCCTTGATTTCACAGACACGGCTTGCTTTTCACTTCGGTTTGGCTTGTCAACATTTTTTAGTCCATTTCGTGTCCATTTTGTGTCTCTGGTCAAGGATAGTCTTTGAAATTTCCAGTGTTTTGGCCACATCAAGAACGGAAGTATCCTGTTAGATTTTTCACGATATTTTATTATATTTTTAAAATTTCCTTCTAATTCTGGAAAAATAGTTTTGATTCAAGATGATGCGTTATGATGTTTTGGAATTAATTATGTTGGAGAAAATAAGGAAATTAAAGTTGAAGTTATTCAGAAACAATGCCAACCCTGATTTCTTTTCAATTTTTTTATCATCAATCCATGAACTCTGTGGATGGGCAAAGTTTTCTTAAAAACTGACACTTCACATGAGCTCTGTTATACATTATCAGAATTGATTAATGTGGTAGATTTATATAGTAATGCAACTACGAAAGTTGAGTTTGTCGTAGTATTTCCATGAAAACCTCAAAGCGTTTATGGAAGGCAAGTTTAAAACTAAATGTGTCCACATTTACTGCGGCTAATTTGACCTAATTTGGCACTGCTCAACCACTTTGAAGAGAGGTAAAACAAATTTGGAACTATGTAATATACACGTTTGCTATATCGACATCTTTTTGTCAATTTAGTGAGAGTTCATCTCTGGTTAAGAAGCAGATTTTAATTTTCTAATTTCAATTCATAACACATTCTACACGCTATATACATAGACGTTTTCTGCCCAGCAAACAATGCTTTTAATTGATTCCACCAGTTATTGTTTGCATGTATTGTACAGCATAAAATTATTATAGTTCATAACAGAATAAGTAAATCCGTAAAGCCATTTTAAACTACAACCATAAAAACTCATACACTGCGTTAAGAGTCAAAAGTTAAATTCCGTGAAACCCATGAACTTCCGGTGGGTGATGCAGGTCACCATACGGGATTATTTGGCTCACTCATCATGCTATTCGGAGAATACCTGTATGTGGCGACTTTGTAGACGCTTCGGAGCTCTTCCCTATTGTTTCTGACTGAATTCTGATTCTGGAGGCATATAAATGATCGTGGCAGGCATGGAGCAGACGAAGAAAGAGAGCTTGCTGGAATTATCCGTCTATGTTCAAATTCGGAATACTTCTAATTTGGAGTTGGCGTGCGTCGTGCGGGACGAACAAACCACGCGACGCAACGGATGCCAAATGGGAAGTGACCGGTAAGGTGGCTATAAATTGAATGTAAATTAACCATCGAGTTTGAATTCAACGTAAATATCTATCATCGATCAGTATGATGCTAAGCAAATGAGTCGGCGGTGGAATTGGCATTGGCTAGTATCAGTTTGAAGGTGATGATGGAATTAATCAAATGCTAAGGCTCCGTAGAGTTTTATTATACATACAGGGAGTTTTATACTATCAATATTTGAGGCAATGGTAGATGAACATATTTGATAAAAATGATAAAAATCCTTCCACGCTTGTGCTCAAATCTCAACTATTACAGAGATTTTTTTTCCTCTGTTCGGGACATAAATCACTGCGACCAGTAATTTGATGTATTATAGTATATCCCGTATCCTTTGTTTAGTGCATGTTGATTAACTTCATCTTTATGGAGAAATGATGAAGTATTCGGTGTTGTTACAGTTGTCATTGTTTGTTTTGTTGGCAATGAATCGATTTTTATTAAAAGTGTTCGCTATTTCAACCCTTCGAGGAGTTAGTGCACTCTTCAAAGGCGCGCCCCTTTATTAAGGAGTGTATCGAAAAGTAGTTATACACATTCGATGCGTTATTACGCATAAACTACTGTATATATTTTTAGCGTGTAAGCGCCATTTGCTTTGTTTACATGTCAAAAATGATTATTCGGTTCATTCATTTCCGTTGATAAAGTTGTATTCAAAATGCGAATTGAATTTGAGACTAAAAAGAAAATTCTGCACACTTGGTGCACCGAAAAGGGTGTTACTTACAACCAGATTGCGAAAAGAGTAAATGTTCACCCGGCAAGTGTAAAACGCATCATCGAAAAGTTTGGTAAGGAGTGCTCCCTCAAGGATTTACCAAGAAGTGGCCGGAAACCCGGCTCCAGCAACCCCGATTTGGACCAAAAAGTTGTGGATTATATTCAACGGAACAAATCTGCCTCTACTCGCGATCTAGCCAAGAAGTTCAGGACCAGCATCGGAATGATTCAACGAATCAAGCGCAGGAATGACTTGAAGACGTACAAAAAGCAGAAAGTGCCCAAACAAACTCCGGAACAAAAGTCTCGTGCCAAAACCAGGGCTCGAAAGCTGTACAGCTGCATTTTGGACAATGTCGACCAGTGCATTTTGATGGATGACGAAACATACGTTAAAGAAGATTCAAGAACGCTACCGGGGCCGCAGTTTTATACTAAATCTGTTGGGGAACGTGTGCCAACCGCAGATACGACTGTTGCAATGGAGAAATTCGGTCAGAAGGTGCTCTTTTGGCAAGCTATTTGCACATGTGGCTTGCGTTCTTCAATTTTCTATACAAAAGGAACTATAAATGCTGAGATTTATCAAAAGGAATGTTTGAAGAACAGGTTGCTACCATTGTATAGAAAGCACCAGTCCCTCCTCTCTTCTGGCCAGATTTGGCATCGGCACATTACGCCAAATCCACTCTACAGTGGCTGACGGAGAATAACATCAAGTTCGTAGAAAAAGACATCAACCCACCAAACTGTCCCCAGTTGCGACCGATCGAACGCTATTGGGCAATAGTCAAGCGTATATTTAAGAAGGATGGTACAGTGTCCCAAAACATGACCGATTTTAAGAAAAATTGGGCAGCGGCATCCAGGAAGTGCACAAAGGTCACTGTGCAGAATTTGATGGCAGGTGTCAAATCAAAGGTACGGGCATTCTACAGAAATGAACATGATGACTAGTTTTTCCGTTTGGATCTTTTGTAAACATGTTAAGCTATAATAAACTGAAATAGTATGTTAATTTTAACCATGTTTTCATGCCTATTTTATTATTTGGAAGTTTATAACTACTTTTCGATACACTCCTTAGTAAAAATCAGATTCATTGCAAAAAAAAACAAGCTATGACTGACCATGCATCATAACCCTAGAATCAATTCAAACTGTAGAACATCGAATAGAAAATTAGAATACACGACATAAAATATAATAATGACTAAGATATGTTCCTTTGACCAAAAAAAAAAACAAATATGTTCCCTGAATTGAATTAATTCGGACTAGGGTACGGTTGTAGATCTGATTCCCCGTAACGCACCAAGGTGATCAACCAGCGTTACGGGTCTGTTACAGAGTTAATGACGCTTCTGTGTTTTGAGCTAGATCCATATCAAATAGCATACATAGCGCATTTTTTTAATTTTAGAAAAAAAAATCTTGTAAAAACATTGGGGAAGTGCGGGTTACCCCGGCACAGGAGGTAAGCCCGGCACTCCTGCACTTTTACCAGGAAACAGTATTCTAATAAGTTTATGAACTCTGATCATTTAGGTTTTTATTATTGTTGTCGTTTTGAGACATATCACACCCACAGTAAACTGTCAATGTCAAGGAAACAAACAAAACAAGCGTGAGCAGCGATCATGTTTAAGCGTTTATCAACACAATATGTATTAAATTCTATTTTGTTGGTTTCCATTATCTCAACTTCACATTTAACCATCACCGGAATTCGACGAAACGTAAGTTTAATCAAACATATATTAACAATCGTGATGTTCAAAAAATGTATTCTGTGAGGGTAAGACCGGTATGGTTATTTATTGGATGTAGCTGAATTCCCTGACTTCTTTTAAATGCCTCGCACCGACAAAAGAAAAACCTGTTGAGAATCCTTCTAAAACATTTGGAATTCCAAGGAGTACATTTAAATCAGTCGTCAAGTTGGATACTATACGTATTCTTGTATTCCATTCAAATAAATCACCCACACTTGTAAGTGGCTCTAACAGCATCCTTACTGTTGGTTTAAATCGGTTCTCAAGCTCGATGTTTCAATATAGTTTTGTATTCTGCTGAATTAAAACACCCACACTTGTGAGTGGCACCAACAGCATCCTTAATGTTGGTTTAAATCGATGCCAACATTTGAATAACTTTAATGTGCATCTCTGTACAGAGAATAAATCGGGAAAATAGTTAAATATCTTATTCGCTGCCGACGTCAGTTAAATTCAGCACACCGTTTACCAAAACGGATCCCGCTGCAAACCCAACCATTTTATCCAACTTCCCAGTGATTTATCGTGGAAGTGCATTGATGTTCTCGGCTTCCTGCAAATCGAGTATCACGTCAACATATTCCTGCTCATTCCTTACTTGCCATGCATTCGGGCAAGGCCGGCGCCGATATTGCCTTTGTTTGGGATCACCAGTTTTTACACATTGAGGATGTATGTTTGCCCCGAGCATCATCTCTGCATGATAAAAGCTGATCTGGCAATAACTGAGGAGCAACCACGGGCGGTCAACAATGGTCATGCTAAAAAAGCTTAGGGGTCGGGAGCCCAATTACCCTTAACAAATTATTCTATTAATGGAATGGATGAACATTTTGAAAGTAACAAAGTGTAATGTTAGTGACCTCCCTACAAACCATTTCAGCTGATTTGAAGTTCAACAAATGTTTCTTTAGTAGAAGAAGCATATGTTTTTCTGAAAAAGATTTTGTTTAACAATAACGGTAGGGTTATTTTTAGGGGATTCCTTCCTAGTAAACTCGTTGCATAAACTTACTCGGTAAGTTTTGTTAGAATATAATACTAAGAATATAAAACTCTGAATTTGTACCTACCGTCCTGGTTAAATGTCACAAATGTTGGTGCTTTCCTGTT
Source organism: Aedes japonicus (assembly GCA_034211315.2). Taxonomy (NCBI): domain Eukaryota; kingdom Metazoa; phylum Arthropoda; class Insecta; order Diptera; family Culicidae; genus Aedes; species Aedes japonicus. Next base: position 46,868 of record JASCZW010007353.1, read on the forward strand.
CAGTGTTGGGTATGATGAAATCTTGTGATACGGTCCGGAAATAAATCATCATTTAATTTCAGATGAAATTAGTTTTATTGAACTCTTAGAATTCCCTGTCAATGCAACATATGAATTTTAATGATGTTTTTACAGTGTAAATACCATACCCGTTACGGGTAATCGTGCTTCCTCTCATTATCTCTTAGCATATATATTTTCTTCATGATTCACATCCGCGCGGGGATGTAAACTATTAGTTTAAACTCAAATTAACATGGTTCGCAATCGACAATCGTATGATGCATGTTTTGATTGATTTTGTTTTAGTATTTTATCGACTAGAATTTCCGACCATTCCGATCGTTCAATGATACTTATCTGATAATGATGTGTGTTCAAGTGATAGTTTGTCTCTTTGGTTTCAACTTGCTACGGTAAGGATCAACGTTTTTTTTTTAAATTTCTCCGCATTTGATCTGATCTTGAACTCTATGTATGCCCTTAAGATTCTAAAAAAATGAAATTTTCTTCCACTAATGTCATTTGAATTCACTGCAATAACGTACGACTTTTCGGCATCTATCTGAATAATTTCTACACACATATTGGTAAATGATGATCGCTTTAGAAGTGAAGGCATTAACTGTATATTGTTGGTTTTAATTATTGCTAGTGTGATACTCCTTTGCAGGTGAAAAGATTTAATTTAATTTTTATTCTCTTTCGTTTTTTAGCGTTGTGGCGATGCAATCCTTAAGGCCACGTCCCTACTCTTTTCGCCTTAGTTGTAACCATCATCGTCTCTTTGTGCGGTCGACCAGCCGCGAAAGCATGCGGATAGGTAGGTGGTTTTAGCTGACTTTATCCGATAGAGGCGCTGGAATGGAAGCTTTTCGCTAGCTTGAAAGTTTTGCCTGCATTGGAAATGAGCCCCGTGTTTGGCTGGTGGAGGGATCAGCTTTTTTTGATTATTTTATTATAGCTGAAAGTTTAATTTTTATATATTCTAATCCATCTATTGAAGAGTCAATTATGTTTAGTACCAAACTAAATGTTGGGGGTGTGAATTTGTGACCGTTTTTTTTAATAAATCATTTATTTGTACAGGCTCAATCGATTCAACTTTACAGAGCCAAGTTTTCGTATTTATATACAACAGTTATCTTAAAACTATAGTTAGGGGGATATAACCGATTACTCGCGGCCGTCTCGAGGTTAATAGGAATAACAATTTAATGGATAGGATGATGGGCGGGAAGAATTTGTGACTGTATTTGATATGACAGGCAGGGCAGTCAGCCATTCAGTTTCTTGGAGATTAGGCGTGTTTTATCTTTGGATACATGGAATTGAAATCCGATAAGAAGCTTAACTATTCGATCAGAGCCACGAAGTTTCAGTCTCTTTAGTGGATATTACAATTTCTCAGATGTAGCCAACATATTTTTTCTTGATACCACTTTGATTTTGGCTGTTATTGAATAACAAATTTAGTTATCACCATAAGCTAATTTAGTTATCATATGTTATCATTTTCAACATAATATTTCTGACAAACGTTACAACTAGAAAATGAGTAGAAAGATTAGTAATTTCCATTTAATTTCAACTACCTTTATAGCTTATCTTGACAGATACGTGTATTTCGTCAACAATGCAAGCTGAGCAATGCATTAGGTCTTAAGTAACATTGAGAGATTCTCTACGTCAACTTTCTCTTTCGTTAATAGTTTGTCTTTTAAACGATTTGTTGATACATTAATTGTTATGTTATATATTCTCCGTGCGAAGAGTAACGATTATGATGTAGAAGGAGATGTTCGCTCATCACCATGAGGCACCAAGAGTGAACAACAATGTTTTTGGGTAGAATGAAAGATATGAAGATAAAGTTTTGATAGTTCCGCTAGTGTGCGGCAGGCTTGGAAATATGACAGATGTTTTTAGGAAAATTGAGCGAAAATTGCACACAATAGATCGCTAGAATAACTATACAAGCCACAGTGGTACATGAGCGTCTTCCAACCGGACATTTTTGCCTGTTGAAGTGGCGGACTTAGTCCGTGCTTCGACCTACCCCGACCTACTCAATTTTCAAAAACATCTGTCATATTTCCAAGCCTGCCGCACACTAGCGGAACTATCAAAACTTTCTCTTCATATCTTTCATTCTAGCCAAAAACATTGTTGTTCACTCTTAATGCCTCATGGTGATTTGTTGATGTTCTTGACGTACTGGCTCCCTAATTACACTTTATATTATCGTACTGTGTGTGGAAAATACTTGAACATGTTTTTATATATCCATAGGACCGTAAAGAGAAAGTCGACGAAGAGAATCTCACTATGTTACTTAAGACCAAATGCATTGTTCAGCTTGAATGCGCAGACTTCTCCGGTGTTGTTTACTAATACTCGAGTCGAGTATTAGTACACGACACTGAAGAAGTCTGCACATTGTTGACGAAATACGCGTATCTGTCAAGATAAGCAATAAAGGTAGTCAATGGAAATTACTTATCTTTCTTCTCATTTTCTAGTTACAGGTATTCCACTAAACAGCTCACACTCTCCAGGATTCAAGCGTTACAAGTTAAATGCAAAACTGTTATTATTACCCGCATATTTGAATAATAAATTTTACCTTTCATTAACAGAATTATTTCAATTAATAGTATTAGAATTTGATTTCAAATTGATAACACAATTATTTAAAAAAATATGCTCATACAACTGGATTTGTTATCAAGATGTTCGCAGTGATAATAAAGGAAGCTATTGTTATGATATTCAACGAGTATTTTTCTGTTAATGATTCTGTTGTTTTGGCTGTTTATTCAGCCTCAATGATAACATATACAGTGACCAAACAATGACAACCCGGTATTAAAATTTGTTATCGATTCGGTATAATCCTTTGCTCTGGTTGTTACCTACCGAAAACCAGATGGGCTGCATATGGGCAAGAAATATAATCAAATATCGTTAAGTAAGAGACGATTATATTGTGTAAAAATGCTTCAGAAATGAGGAAACATGCATTTTCGTTGTTTACGCGTGCTTTAGCTCGCAATTGAACAAAGAGAATTTCACGCGTCTGTTGGTCTGTTTGGATGGTCGCTAGATAAAGCTCCATTTATAGTTTTATCAGCATGATTCCTTCCATAATTGGGAAGAATCAATTTAAAATTTAAAGGACACATCCTTATTTTACACAGAGAACTATTCAATGTTGACGTTAATCAATGACACTAACAATGATTTCATGTAAAATATTGTCTATCGAAATCACAACACACCCTAGATACTCGATGAACAGTATTATTTTTGAGAGAAATGGTTTTCTTGTTTCTTGCAACTGATTCTCATGCTCTAAAGGCCGCTTGACTATGTCATGACCTTTCATTGACGGTTTCCCCCGTCTGCCAATCCTATCCGGTAGCTTTCAAAGTCATAAATTTCAGTGCTGCCAGTTAGCTGCTCGATGTTATAAAATCTACAAAACTGCCCTCTACTGTTTGAAAGTGTTTTATAAATATAAAGCATGAAATAAACTTGTAAGCGTCCTGCTTATACATTGTACACATCATTATGTCAAGGCAGACTTTAAACAACTTTCCGGATAGGAATTTTATACGGCAACCGGACGGGAAAAGGTGTCAGATATTTTCAAGCACATTAAACTGTCAAAGTTCGCGAAGAAATATTTGGTATGGCAGGCCATCTGTACCTGTGACTTGAAGAGCAACGTTTACATTGCGACCGGAACCGTCAACCAGGAGATTTATCTGAGCGAGTGCCTACAAAAAGTCTACTGCCTTTCCTGAAGCGACACAATTGTTCCGATCTATTTTGGCCGGATTTGGCATCTTGCCATTACGGAAAAAAGGCCATGGAGTGGTATGCTGCCAACAACGTTCAAGTGTGCCCAAGGACAAGAACCCTCCTAACACGGTAGAACTCCGCCCAATCGATCAATATTGGGCCATTGTCAAGTGGAACCTTAAGAAGACTCAAAAAGCTGTTGTGTGCGAGAAACAGTTCAAGGCAAACTGGCGTTCTGCGGTGAATAAAGTGGACAAGGAGACTGTACAAAATCTTATGGCAGGTGTTAAACGAAAGACTAGGAAATTCGAATTCGTTAAAAAGGAAGCTTAGCTGAATATTTTTCCTGTATTCTGTATTAACTGAACTTGAAAAAGAAAAAGAATTTGACTTATGAATTAACGCTACAGTTCTTTTCTCTGTACCCATAATTAGCGATACAGTCTTAACTGTCGAGCCCTCAATATGGACGAAGTCTGTAAGTTGCAGACGAAATAGGCCTATCTGTCTAAAGATAATCTTTCTGTAGTGGAATTTAACGGAATTTTCTCGCGTTTACTAGCGATAGTTTAAAAAAGTGTTTCAAAAGGCGTCGGTGATTGTCACCATGTGAGGAAACAGGCCGACGAAAAATAAGTGAATAAAAAAGTGTTTCAGTTTTTTGTAGAAAAAGTGATCAAGTGAGGTGATAATTCAAAGTGCCCTTGTGGTCATGCCCTCTCAGATGGTGGTCTCATTCACTCAGTAGCAAAAAAAAGCCGAGTGAAATTTTGCTTCCAAAAAACGCCATGTTCAACCTTCTGTAACCATGTCAATCATCAATATTTTTGGTATAAAATTTTACATCATTTTAATATATAAATTGAACTTATGGGGCCAAAATAGCACCGACAAACCGACATGAATGACAATAGCAAATGTCTTAATATTTCTGTTCAAATAATATTGCTGACATCTATCTTCGTGTTCGCTGAAAACGTTTATTGAAGCCACGAACACGCTTGGGAACTTGATAAGAAGGTTCATGTCTGAGCATTTCTGGACACATTTATTTGATCTCGATAAAATGATTCTATAGGTTTTAACAGATGGGATCGCTTCACATTTGAATCCGTCGTTATGGATTCTTGATCAATAGTGATGATTAAGTTTCATGTCGGTTTGTCGGTGAAAATAGTCCCAACCCCTTAATGGAAACAGTTCAAATTTTGTCCACAATATTTCCTTTATGTTTTTAGGCTATGGTTAAAATATGTTATCTAAATTTTTCGGATGCTGGTCACATATGTTGAGAATTCACTCACTACGTGACGATAGTTGTCACATAAGATCAGAATTCATTCACCACTCGGCGCTAGTGTACATGTGAGCTTCCAGTTTATGTTTGCTATATCTCGACAGCTTTACCATTTAGGCCATTCTAGATGCTAGTAATATAAGTTAGAAATTTACTTCGCAAAGCGCAAATTTGAGCAACAATTCTGCCGAAGACTAAAGAGGTTTATGACTTGAAACTTGAAATTCCCCCCAATTACAGGGTACGGCAGAAAATAATGCGAAAATGTTCAAACTGCAGTATTGGGTTAATTCGTGTAGCTGGTGACTAATTTCTTTCGAAAGTGTATTTGTTTATGTTTACTTTCAATTGCTGCATCCAAACATTCTATTCTATTTATTTTATTGCAAATTCGTCAAAATGTTCGGGAAAGAAGTGATAACCAGTTTGTTGCTCGCTCAGAAGAAGCCGAAAGAGATTGCCAAGGTGGTAGGATGCCATTTAACAACAGTTTACCGCATAAAAAAGTCCTTGCAGGATGGTCCTAAGCAGCGGAAGCCGGGAAGCGGACGTCCACGCTTTGCACCCACGCCAAACGTGATCAAATCGGTCCATGCGGATATTGCGCACCGGGTTGCGTTCCATAAGAAAACTTGCAAAGGAAGCCAATAATTCGGAGAAATCCATGCGGAGAATCATCAAAGAGGACCAGCATGCATCTTCCAGAGCCAGAGTGAAACGCCACTTGCTTACGGACTGGGTCAAGGAACTATGAGTGACTCGTTCCAAGAGATTGCTTTCCTTGTCGGAGAAGCTAAAAATGATATTCCTGTTCTCCGACGAAAAGCTTTTCAGCATCGATGCTGTGGCCAAAAGCCGCACGGACCGGTTCATTTTACCGCAGAAAATGGAGCACGTCCCGGAAAAAGTGAAATTCAAATTTCAAACCAAACATCCGGCTGGTGTCATGATGCTTGGCTTGGTGGCGTCCAACGATTTGAAAATGCCGCCTGTTTTCATTGATGCTGAGTTAACATCAATACCGAAGTGTGACATGCACATCCCTCATGTTACAATTTTTAAAATTCTCACGACATTTCAAGCGACCACAGTTGAGTCAGCTTGAAAGAGTCGAATTACTTTTGGCAATCATTTATTGTACTAGCAACAACTTAAGTTGCAAATGTCTATACCCTTCATAAATCATTGAATCCGTACAGCTTAGTTGTAAGTGTCATGTGCCAGCAAATAGGTTTGCTGTTGATGCGACGACGCCACCCAAGCATTTTCCCCCATATAGCCTTCTCCGAATTCCTTCCAATTCTCTCACCATTTCATCAATATATTCTCTTCGCCACGATTATGGGACGAATGACCATACGGTTAAAGTCCCAAATAAAAAAAAAAAGAAATCTTCGCCACGATCGCATATTGGCGGTCGAGTAAATAACTGTCCAAGAATCTCCAGTAGGTACAAACATGTAACGCAAAATAGATTTTTGAATAAAACGACAACTTGGATTCCAACCACAGAAGAGAGTGGTCATACTTACTTCGAAGTCCATCATAGAAGTGTATTTCGGTATTTTAAAGGACCAAGTGCTTCTCTGGGTGAAAGCCAACTTCTCCAAGGACCAAAACGTTGTCCTACAGCAGGATGGAGCGCCGTGTCACATGTCCAATCGAACCCAACAGGGATTGAACGATAACATGAAGTTTTGGCCGAAGGATTTGTGGCCCCCTAGATCTTAATCCGTTGGATTATTCAATTTGGGCATATGTATGTTAAAGCACGAGCCAACCATAACACGCACACGCACAGTCAATGTCGGAGGACGACGTCCGAAAGGCACGCTCTGGCTTTCGGCATCGGCTCGGGGATGTTATTAATAAAAATGGAAAACGCATTTAATAAATTTGTTTAAAAGGACTTTATAAAGATATATGCACTCGAAAATGTTGATATTATTGCTTGAATTAGTTGAATATGGGATTTGAAAGAAATAGAACAAATTTTCGCATTATTTTCTGTCGCACCCTGTAGGGATTTTCACGGCGGGTATCGTTCTTTTCAGTTTCGATTTTTACAGTACGCATTAGGCGCACAGGTCAGTACCCGATTGTACGTCGCTTTGTATAAGTTGTCGAGAATTGGAGGTTTGAAAATTGTTTGCCACGAACAGTCAACGCTGCCATAGCTGGCATTTCCCCTATCTCTCTAAGTAAGGATTGTTTTGTCTTTGATGATTTTTCAATGTATTTAAAATATTTCTTCCCAAAGCAAGAGCGATTGTTCTGAGTTACTTTTGACATAGCAAATAATTGACCTTTTGTAACCAATGTCTAAACTAGATTGATTTTCTTCTCCATCATAGATGAGAGATCATAGTTTTATTCTTGCATAAACCACCTACCCAGCGTGCTTTCGTTGCTATTTATCAACCCCAATAAATACTACCTTTGTTCTTCTTATTTTTCTTCTCCACTAACGTTTTTTTTTCAACGCTGCGTATGTTTTCCATTTGCTTTAGAATAATTTTGCCGTGCTCCTCGTGTGCTGGATTGAACAAGTAGGGCGAGAGCTTTTCTCCCACCCGTTTTGATTCACAATCCAACCATTATGTCCCCGTCTATCGCGTGATCCCTTATTTTATTGATTCGCCCAAACTTCACGCCAATGCAATTAACTTGTTCAGCTCAATCAGTTGAAACAGTTCAAACTATATTGTCAATCAAAGTGTTTGTAAATATGTAGCCATTCTGTTTTACACTCCCTGCTAGTCAGAAAGTGATTTTCGACTTTGCGGGATGAACTAGTAGTATCTTTGCTGTTCTCTTTCATAGAAGAGAAATAGTTGCGGATCGTAAACATGAGTCGTATAACAAATTATTTAAATGTCTCTTCTGCTTTGTAGCACTAACGAAACGAATCACAGATTAACATTCAACTCAAAGAATCACAGTTTTGAACAAATTTATCATATTCTTTTGTAACAAGTTTCAATGTTATGCTTTGGTAAATTTTATTGTTATCAGTAAGATCAACGTGGTTAGATTGTTTGAAATTTTTACAAATTTATTCTTCTATGTACATTCTCTTCAATTCTATCGATCTACTTCCACTTGGAAACGACGAAAAACAACAATCACTCGGGTTTTGAACATCTAAACTGTGTAAGCATTTATTTTTTCTTTGCTAGCAATACAACATCTACTTACTTGATGGCGATTACGACATTCAGAGAACCGGTTTTTTTTTCTACTTAAGTCTGGACCTAGAATTAGTTTTGGACCCCTTAATTTAGTTATTCTACCAATATTGTGTAACTGTGAATACTACTTAGCGTTTAATGAAACTTCATCATTATAGTCAGAAACGTTGATTTTTCAACTCTTGTTGGCATGCTTGCTATTCCGACCCATGTTCTACGCTATGTTTCACTCTATTTGGTTTGGGATGAATATATTCACTTTTTGTTTTTACAAATGTACACATGTTTCGTGCGCCGAACGAATGACTTCTTAGCTTTTGGAGAATTTTCCAAAGTAGTTTTAATTCATTGATTTGATATGGTTTATTAAATATATTATAAGGTGGACTATTTACACTTTATGCGATCGCCCGTTCCATCGTTAGGAATTGAGTTTTAATGTTGAATGATTGGCGAAGCCTGTTTGCTTGGACGTTTTGTATTTCGAAGTGCTTCTTATACCTTGACAATTGAGCTTTAGGGTTTAAGGTGAATCATAAATCCGTGGAGATATGTTGTTTGGTTTTTAGTGAAATTATCCCTAGTAGCACACATGTTGCCATTCGGTTGAGATAACATAAATACGACTTGCTAAGTCATGATCAAGTTATTAAAACTAATTATAACCCTAGTGTGCTACTTGGGATTTTTCGTATTTTATTAAATGGAAATGAAGTTGGTTCTAAAATTTGTTTTAAGTATACAGAGCAACCATTTTGCCACAGTACGGTGAGCTTGCTCTCTAAAACCTGAATTTCTTCTTTTATATACTAGACTATTTTGAAATTGCCTAGAAGCTCTTCACTGGATGGTTGATTTGAGTTTTCTAATTGTTCACTATTGAAATCGATTAGGATAACTTTGCCTTACAGTTTGCAACTTTAAGATTTCTCTTAAAAATCTCTGGCACACGTTCTTCTATTTTTTTTTTAGATGCATTCAGATTCGTTCCTACTAGAACTCAAGGTCATATCAGACATCAATAGTGTTTTTTTTAGTCAAATTTCATCAAACATTATTTTGCAGAAGTAATTTTGGCGATGTTAAATAAAAGAACAGAGAAGGTTTGACAGACACCAGTTCATATCGGTGTTATCAAAGAGTCTTAATGATAATATCTGTTGTACAATAAATGCATGTTTAATGAAACTTTGTTCATTCTTTGTAGAAAACGTGACAACCCATACAAAAAAATTGAAGATCCATACAAATAACGTGACAAAGGGTAGCCTAAAAAGACACATTTTTGCATGACATAATCAATGGATGTTCTCAAATGATTTCATTTTATGCTGAGTATGAAATGAAAATATGTTTTTTTTTAATGAGTCCAGAGCAGTGACGAAAATAGTCACTTTCCAAAAGCAACGAACGAAATCAAAACGCATACACACGAACAAGGCTTCACACGGTTTACGGAGTCCCACAATCTCCACGTGATGAGCTGTGCTTTCGCGTTGCGGTTCACATAGACGAGTGCACGGGTGAACTTAATTTATGCACTGATGAAAATTTCACAAAAGAGCGAAGCAATGTTTACACAAAATGAACACCAAATGTTTTCAAATAATGAATTATGGTTATCTCTTCTTTCAAAGGACAAGGCTGGCACACAGATAGAAAGGAACATTTAATATTCTGCGTCATCGAATGCACATAAAGGGAACGCTAGATTTGGCAGAAATTAATGGGATATCTCATGTAAATTTAAACCAGAGAATAAATTGAATAGGCAGTTGTATGAATGATTGCAAACATTGTTGTATGACGCATGTGTGGAATTAAACAAGGGAAAATTTACGAGCTTGTTAAAAATCATTATTTTTTCTGTGCCGCCCTTACTTTGCTCCATTAAAGTTGAACAAATGATTCATAACAAATTTGAAAGTCCTTCCTTAAAAACGAATCAATGCCACATAAGGCTCAGATGAAAATCCACACAGAAAAAAATAATGAATTTCAACAAGCGCGTAAACTTTCCCCTCGTTTAATTTCGAAATTGTTTGCAATCTTTCATGCGCCATACAACAAGGTTGCGGAATCTTCCATACAATAGACTAGATTTAGGCATCCTAGAGGGTTTGAGCTGTTTAGTGGAATACTTGTAACTATAATTTAGAAGAAAAATTATTAATCTCCATTTAATTCCAACAACCTTTGCTTATCTTCGACAGATACGCGTATTTCGTCTACAATGTGCAGACTTCTTCAGTGTCTCGTACTAATAACTCGACTTCTTCTAAATTATAGTTAGATTTAGGCGTTATCTGGCTTAGGTTTACATAAAAAAATCCCATTAATTTCAGCCAAATCTAGCATTCCTTTTATGTGTATTAGATACCGCAGACAATTACATGTCCCTGCCGTTCGGTTCAGAAATGGGTATGGGCGCGTTCTGTCGAGTCGGTCGCGGCAGATTTCATGTGTGAATCAACGTTCAAAAGTGCCTGAACCAAATGGACAGCTTGTAATGATCACTTGAAGATGCGATGGGGGATCATTGCCCTGATATTCCTAAATGTAGCACGATGTAAAAAGTTTCTTATCTTCTATAGCCAAACATGATGGAATTGAGTAAACGAGAACTCATCGGGAATGATCTTTCATATGCATCCGTAGAACCATTCTGACCGGCCGTTGTAAGAATGTCATCATGAAAATCTCACATGCACATAGCGCGTTACCAATGACTAAAGCCTTTTTTTGTTCTCTTCCCTATCCTATGACCGCGAGAAATACCAAACATCCTAAAGTCAAAGACTTCAAAAGCTAGGGGTAGACCCACGGAAACACGGACCCACTAAAACAGAGCAATAAGCGGTAGAACGGTATAAACCCTAACCAATTTTACTTTCAGTTAAACATGTTAACATTTCGCAGGACGAAGGTGGGCTCCTCGACCCCATCTATTGGGTTTATTCTGTCAATCGAGGGCTCTATTCTAGTGCTGTTGGTGTGAACTTGCTTTTGGAAGGAGATTCTCTTTCCTATATTCGCGGGTTTCGCGTAAGTGTATCTGCTTACGGGCCCACCCAAACGTTTTTGGCCCTTCATACAGGAGCTTGATGATCACAAACAACAACAGAATCCTGATCAAATCGTTTTTCTGATTATTCCACTGCTATGGCAAGTTACCTTGCTACAATAGATGGTAGTATTTCATCATCATCATCATTAGATACCGCAGAAAATTACTTGCACGGATAAAAAGAAACTTTGAATTTTCTGCCTTATCTAATGCACATAAAGGGGATGCTAGATTTGGCAGAAAATTATTGGACATTTCATGTAAATTTAAGCCAAATAACGCCTGAATCTTGTATGCAAACATTGTTTACACCTCCTTTGACTTGGAATTAAACGAAGCGAAATTTTACGCGCTTGTTAAAATTAATAATTTTTTTCTATGTGTGTGTTTTTCAAACTATGCATGAAAAATTGGAAATGATCTATAAAATACTTCAATGTGGTACATATTTTGGATGGCGAACTAATCAACTCGAACCACTGACAACATATATATTCCTGTTTCATTTTTCATGTGTCGTGCTGTAGATCAACACACTTAGAAATTATGAATTTTACACGAGATGTAATTCATGTTTGTAAAAACTCGGAGAACGTAAAGAAAGACTTCGTGTAAAATTATGTCTTCTGAAACTGTCACGTACGCAATTCGACGAAAGTTGTGTTTGATTGAATTCATTTTCTCATCTCTTTCTCATTCTTATGTGATAAAGGACGCTTGCATGTGTCGGTCTTAGGGGACAGAAATTTACATGACATTTTGACTGTGTAGACTACCTTGGTCGTATGCTGATAGATATGAGACGGGGCTATATTTCCATTGGGATAGCCTTTCCGGGCATCTGTATCTATGTTAGGGGCGGCTCATCACCATGCCCGTTATCAAGGTTAGGGCGGCTGCATCCAAGTGTGTTTCATGTAAATGGTTACATCATAAATAAACCATTGCGCGATAATCCTCCGCCGGGGGTATTTGCGAGCCGGCATCGATCAAAACATGCACAACTGTAACGAATACTCCAAAAGAAAACTTGGACTGGATTAATCGGCATAGACCAAAGTAACGAAACCGGACCAACGCTTGGGACAGTAGCACCGCCTAGACGAGGTTTCACCAAACTAAAATTGACATACAGTCAACGATTATCGAATCTTAAGGTGCGCAGGTGACGCCATCAGCATACGATTAACCAAAACTAACGGAGACGAGCTGTAATCTGAAAACGGCAGATACATAAATTTACACTTGGAGGGCACTCCATCTGTGAGATCTGTTCTCCGTGGTTACACCACCGGGTGGATAGTCATGAAGAAAATAAATAAATTATTTGACTCAGAAAGTACTAACACAGCGGTCCCATGCTCGGTCCCAAGCTTAATGACTCGACCCTAATAACGTAACTCACATCAACACATTCCCAAATATTGTATCAAAATAACATAGCGAATCAAAACAACAACAAAGATACTAGTACCGAAAGGTACCGAAAAGCGCACGAATTATTGCAAGGTGCAGAATTCAAAGTATACTTCGTACATACGTGTACTACAACCAACAATCAATATTCAACTAGTGATTTGAAATTGGTTCACTGTAGTAGAACCCCTTGGTGCAAAGTACACCTTGAAGCCAGCACTTTGCTTAACAGCGCCTTTGTTTTGATTTGCTGTGTTATTTTGACAGAATATTCGAGAGTGTGTTCGTGTGAGTTCATTATTAGGGGCGCATTATCAAGCTTGGGACCGAGCTTGGGACCGATGTGTTAGTACTGACTGAGCCAATAAAAAAATCGTATTTGTTCGGGACTTACTGGTCTTAGAGTTAGTCTATGCTACAACCGTGAACCAATTTCAAATCGCTAGTTGATCGTGATGCGGAGATGAGGAAACGTTCGCCCGATTGGCGCCCGGTTAATAACAGAATGCGCGTGTTGAGGGTTAAGAGCTGTTCTTCAACACAATCATAATTAATGTTCACGTCTCTCATCTTGGAAGCACTGAAGATGATAAGCATGCTTTCTATGAGCATCTGGAACGTGAATACGATCGCTGCAGTAAACACGACGTCAAAATGACATGAGTGGGAATAGCTGTTCCTGTTAGTGTTTAAAACATGTGTAATTTTAGATGGGTTAATCACAGACATGATTGTGTATTTTTCTTTCAGAGTGTATTCAAATGTCAACGCGGATTTCAGGTTTGTTTTGGATTTTCATTTGTTTAAAACTCGTGGTAACCCTGGACCGTTGACCGTTGAACTGTTTAGACGGTGTACTATTTCAAAGAAATTCAATCCACTTAATGAATAATTCTTCTTTCGCACGATCAAACGCTACAAAGAAACCGGTTCCTGGAAAATACCTCCTAGACCTTGCCGTTAACGCGCTGTCAGGTGCCTGGAAGCCATCAAAGCTAAAGGAATCCTGGAATCCGAAAGACAGCAAAAGAACTGGGATTGTCACCGTCAACGATCAGGAGTGTTTTTAAAATACGACCTTGAACTGACTACATATAAAAACAACGGGTTCATGACTTGACTGAAAAGCAGAAGAATCAAAAGACGTCGGAAGCTGCTCAAGTGGCATGGTGATTGTGAAATTCTGTTTGGGAAGATTCAATATTGATGTTACGCAGTAAGGGGGGAGGGGGGTTTTGGGAAAACGTGACAATCCATACAAAAAATGTGAAGGTCCATATAAAAAACGTGACAGGGTTTTATAAAAAGTAACTTTTGCGTGACATCATTATTGAACATTCCCTTTCTGTTCGGAAAAAATCATGCTACAAGATTAACACAACCAGCAAAATAAAAATATTTCTCGTGATAAAATAGCTGTAAAAAGGATCCAGAATGTTTCAACGGCTATGGTTTGGGGAAGTTTCTCCAAAATTTTGGATGCTGATCGTTGCACCTGGTGTTAAAATCAACAGTAAATATTACATCAATAATGATTTGTAGAACCATTTGCCTCCCTTCGTCAAGAAACACTACAAGAAAGATTGACAGTCAAGCAGCTCTAAATACTTTAAAGTCAGCAACATGCAATTCCAAGCATGTTTGGGAATGTGTTCAATCACTTTAAAAGTTGTCTTGTAGTATTCAAGTCAATGTGTACTGGGTTCCTGGCCATTGTGGAATTAATGGAAACAAGAGAGCTGATGAACTAGCAAGACCCGGATCGTCTCATCAGTTCGTAGGACCTGAACCCTGCTGTGGTTTATCTGTGTCTTCACTTAGAATAGAAATTAAAGTTTGGAAATGCTTGAAAGTGAAGGCAAACTGGCACAGCACTTTCATAGCTAGGCAATCAAAGCGGCTCGTTACTTCAAACATTTCAATGACTGCCAACTACTTGATCTTATATACAGGCCTTATAACTGGTCACTGTCCGAGCAGATATCACTTGAAGCTGATAGGAAAACTTCAAAAAGATTCATGTCGATTTTGTGACTTGGATTAAGAAAATTCGGAGAATTTGTTATGTCACTGCCTGGCAATCTCCAACAAAAGATTTAATTTCTTCAGCAAATGGCTACTAGAACCCTTTGAGGTCTGGAGAACGAACCTCAGTACAGTAGTACATTTTATTCGGTGTGTTATACAGCCCTGGGACAACGCTTTGTGTCAAACATTGACGATCACCTCTAACAATAATGATGCGTCATGCTGACAATATCTAAAGCAAACAAAGGGGGATATGTTACACTAGATCTAAGAAATGGTCGCAGTGATGAGATTTCCGATTTGGAAAAAAGAGACCGTTCCATCAGGCGAAAACTACACAGGCTTGCTGTGAGGACAATTTTCCAGATTTTATATCGTCGAAAGAAGGCCTGCCTCTTCACCTGATTTGATTCCTCTCGGCTTCTCTGCATGAGGCTACATGCTTGACATACTGGGGAATACCAAAGGGCCAACCGTGGGCGCTTTTTAAAGAACGTTTGGTGAAAATGTGGAATGACCTGCCTCAAGATATTGTGCTTGCCAGCTGTGATGCTTTCTAACAACGAATGCGACCGGCAATTAAGGCAAAGGGAGTTAAAATTGAACTGAACTAAATTAAGGCAAATGTTAGAGATATACGAAACTGGAAATACGTTGATCCTTAAAGTTTCACGCAAGCATCACATTTCTATGACCATAGTGTGCGTGCGGTAAACGTCACTTATTCGTTTTCGGTTTTTAACTCGGACGCGCAATTGTCGAACGTAAACAGATCCAGAATCGAGTCAGTATGATGGTATTAGAGTAAAACATAAACATAAATAAACATATACATTTTATTTTGCTCTGTTATCATTCGCTTGTTTTTGGAGCTCAATGTCACCATAAGAAATCATGGATTGTTTACACATTTTTTGTTACTAATACCGACAAACACCTTGCTCTTTACCACCTGTATACACCCAAAGAGGGGATCCAGATCCGAACCGATTGTATAAAAACACGTTTTGACGGCTTTTAGGGTGAATCCAATTCCGCACTGGCAATACCCGAAAAGGACAATTCTGCCCGAAATACTGCCTCTAGCCGCGTGTCGGAACGGTTTCATCGGATTTCAATGTTTTGAACCGGGATTGTGGTCAAGTAGCAACATTAGATTACGCAATACGTAATTTAATTTTTAAATTTTTAAAATAAACGACTTGCGAATTTGAACTGTTGTTTTCCATTTGTTTGTTTCAATCTGTTGGAAAAATAAACGTGGTGTTTGAGTTGTCCTTAATGTAATAGATACATCCTCTTATGCTGTTAAAATATATTTTTTTCTGTTTTCTATAATTTTCAATTAATACTACTTACATAAGTATTTAAAAACAACTCGTTAGTCAACATCTACTTACCAATGGCTCTGGTATCATTACCAATTTGAATATGACCTTTTTCAAAAAAGGATCACAGTATCAGATTGTAAAATCGAGCTCCGCAACCCGCAGGGGAAATGATTTAATTAAAATTCAACATATCATTTCAACCACCACGGTAACCGGCCAATGAATCCGGCCGACAGTGGTGTCATGTGAACCGAAAGCACCAAACCGCACCGATATTAACGATCTGTGAAAAATTAGGCGAAGGTGTAAATGGTCTTTGCCATTTTTGGAACCCGGCAGTTTAATTTTATCGTTCCTTTAACGCCCCGGCTTCGGCAGCAAATCTACGTACATGAACCAAGGTAAAAACAAAACAAAGTACGAAGCCCTAATTATACATGCATTTTCCTCACATCACACATCCGCTACCCCTCATCGCCATAAATGTGCGGCAGTATGGCAGCATAATCGTTTCAACAATCTGGTGCTACTGATTACGTGAGAATGGATCGAGTGATGAATGGATTGGTGGTGTTTGTAGAAATCGGGTTAAAGGATATTGTCTTCAGTTAGCCGGTTACGTCATTGGTTTTATTCTTATTTGTTGTGGTTGTGTTGTTTTCTTCGAATTTCCGTGGGAGATTCTAGCTATCTTCGACGCCTTCAAACGCTGTATCATAAATGGGATTATTCATGTTCTTCAATTTACATTTCCGGAGACTCAATTTACTTAAAATTATAATTCACAATGCTTAACCGTTCTACAATTCGGTACGACATGGTTTCGGCGTTTTTTTTCAACGTTCTCTTGCATCTTGATCTGGAACCCGAAGACGTTAATTTTATAAGTTTGTTTTCATTATTCTAATGCTTTCCTTGTTCGTCGCACGCTCTGAGTCATATCGTTCCCGCTGTCGCTTGCAGACTAGCTTTTACTGCTCATTCACTTTCGGATAGCCTATATCACATTTCTATTTACAATTTAAATATTTCTACTTGCTACGATACGATGGGAGCGAAAATTTGATCCGTCTTCTGTATATCATTAGGGATGGAGTGTTGAATGGATTAAAATATTTTCCGAGGAAATCAAATTAGATTTATAACCTTTCTCCAGTTTCCGGTACTGCGCGCGGAGTTATTATTTAAAATTATCTCAATAAAGTGGGCCCTAAAATATTTTTTGTTTTTTGGTATCGAATTCACTATAATTATTGAATGGTGCAGTGGAGTTTAAAACTGAAAGATAATGTGGCACGCACATAAGTACAATGGTTTATTTCCATTTTCATTCTGATGTTGATCGAATATGTAGTAGCGCTTTAGTTAATAATTCGAATTACAACCTATAACACAAGTCTTCAATTAACAAAGATAAATAGAAACACGATCAATTTGAAGAGTTGAATCAAAGTTCAACTACTAAGATGACGTCAATCTTTTGTATAAAGGATATTGTGTTCTATACGGTAATAATGGTGCTGTGAGATAAGTTTGATTTAATTAAACTATTTTCATCGTTTCGTTTTCGGATATGATATTTATGTAACAGTCAACTGTCAATTGAAATAAGTCTAGAAAACATCTTTTAATTTCAATATGCTCTTAGTCTTATTTCTTTCGATAGTTTTCACTTTGCTTTCATTATTTGTCTTTGAATTCAGTATTGAAAAACGTTTAAATCAGCACTCCTCATTTCTGATAATGTTTTAAAATAAATCCTTACAAGTGTTCCAAAACTTTAAAACAATCCTAAACTGATGTGGCACAAAATATATGATAGGTGTATGGGAAGTTCCATGAGAAACTTGATTGTTCACACCACTCTTACACTTCACCATATAAATCTATCTAAATAATATATATTCGGGGCTGCTCACTGCTCCTAATATTGCTATTTTGAATAAGCAGACATTATTTTTAATCTATCCAATCCACTCTCAGATTTCAACTAGGCGTTGAGTAACCATCCGTCAAGCGGATTTCTCCTGAATGTAACGACGTATATCTAAAAAATGAGAATGATTTTAACTCTCTCATACCAAACCACAAACGCGCACAGAGCAAAACGAGATTATGTGAATCAATGCTCTCTGTCTCTCCAAAATAATCGCATGTTTGGTTAAGTTCCAACTTGTTCAGTTGTGTTCAATATGCCGTAGAAGGACGAAGCATTACGCGAGCGGACTGTACAGTTCTATCAAACGAACATAAATTACGGGAAAAAGTTCACTGTGAACCATTTTAAAACCGTGAATGTTCCAGTTTCAACCATCTATCGTATCCTGGCATCCATGGGAACAGTTCGTAGAAGTGGTAGTGGGAGACCAGCTACGAAAATGGACAAGAAAGTACTTAGATTGCTTCATAGTAAAAATGTTAAGCATAAGTTTGAGCAAAAGTTGATGCTTTATATTGCCATATCTGCGTTGTAACGCGTTGTGATACTGGTCTCCACCAGTATGGACCACCATTTATCGGTTTACATACTCTAATTGTTATGTTTTGTATTCTCCGTGCGTGGAGTATCGATTATGATGTCTCGTTTACTGAAGCGCTATAAAACCCTTTTCCAGAAGTCTACCGACATATCAGCTCTTTAATTCACTGTCTTTGAGCCGACGATGATTTAGTGATTTTCTCGACTAAGATTTAGTGATTTTCTTAAACAGTCGAACAGTCCTGGCATCCTCACGATATGTGGTCGAATGATTTTTACTTTTCCGGCTTTCATACTACCTGCATAGATGTTGCACAGTCATACAGTATTTTTTAGCAATGTTCCGTTTTCACCATCGCCATTTTCTAACATCAAGTGAAATCAACTTCCGGTCATTTTAAACTTTTGAACACACAACGTTGGAACTTATTGTGCGTCATTTTAAGGCTTACTGGTAGTAGCTATCTAGCATCGGATCTGGAATGTTTTGACAGCAGTTTGTTTTCTCTTCCAGAGCTGGAAAGATCGTCAAGATCCATCAAGTTATACTTGATCAAGATCCATCAAGTTATACTTGATGAAAGCCGCGAACCAGAAATAAATTTTGGACACCCACGTCGGAAATCCGACGGGGTCAGGTTCAAAAACATTTCGATGCGCGACATACGCGACTTGCTATCGATCGACAAGATCCTAGCATGCATCGTAGTAGAACTGAGGATCTGAAGTTGCACTTGAAGGTGTTGAGAACACGATCGGGCAAACCCAGGACCTCCCCAAGAAATCCAACGCCAGCCAAAGCACCGTCAAAAGCGTTTCGTCTGCGGGAAGGATTTTGATCTTTTCGGGCCTGTACCGAAACGAATGCTGATGGCTGTACATAGGACCGGGAACTGAAACCAAAGAACACCAGAGTTACGCGACCGGTTACTTTACCTTTTTTATATTTGTTCCAATAAAAATGTAGTTCTCGTTCTTGAATGTGATGAAAGGAATTGGAAGGAAACATCCTTCCTACGAGGACGCGCCAACGGCTCAATGAGGAAGTGGACAATACTTCTGCACCGGACGCCGATAACTCGACCAACCTCTGCGAAGAGTGACGGTTGCGAATCAATGCTCCGCTGATCTGGATGTACTGCGACGGTGCGAGCCAGCTCCCAAGCTGAAGGTGGGGCTCATTATCCTGGCTAAGTCTTCATTATCCCCTGGGTTGCAAGGTAGCGATGTACTCGCCGCGCCAGCGATGTCAGAATTCCGCTGTGTACCGCTGAACCGTTTGCGGTCCAGTCTATTCATGCTGAAATGGGTTACGTCTGGTTCAGATAGTAGATTCCAGGGCCGCCCAACCAGGAAATGTTCCGTGGTGAGTGCCTCGAGGCTATCAGTGATTCGTCGGAACAGAGCAGATGTAGATAGGGAGCCTCGGAGCCGGAGACAGTCCTCCACTTGACACAACGCGGTCGATAATTCTTTGTATGTTAAAGGCTCTACCAACGATCGGACGAAGAACTCAGTTTCGCTTCTCACGGCCGTGTTCCTATACCGCCTTGATGTGGACTCGCCGGTGTGAAATGCGGTTCCAGCGAACTCCGGAGATTGGTGAAAAAAATGCTCAGCTTGCTTGACGTGCTTCGCGGCGATCCCTTAAATTTCCGGTAGCAACGATCAGCGTATACCAGGTTCGTGTCATAATCCGACCACATTTCGTTGCAGTATTCACGGCGTGCGATCATGTGTCGGTGCTTAGATCTCCAACGACCCTCCAATTGAACGGCTTTCCAAACGAAAGGCATACAAAAACTACAATGTGTCCTTATATATTCCGTGCTCCTCGTGTGTTGTTGCATTGCACCAGAACCGGACCAACAGTCTTACCACTCCAGTGTGGGCGAAAGGGCGACTCGCCGTCACCTCGATCTGGCTGGCAAACTCCCCATCAGCTGTTTTTGCCGTTTGCGCCTGTGGTTACGAAAACACTGTCACGCAATCTTGTACCACCTGCTTTATGACTATCTGACAACCTCGAATCCAGTAACGTCCAGTGCTGCAGTTGTCCGGCAACCCGAAAGCGTTCCGATACCATCCAGGAAAGGGTACAGGCTTGAACGTACTGGACTTGACAGGAATTTTCTCTCCTCCGGGACAGAGTCTTGGAGTTCGCTTGCATAGGTAGCCCTGTTGTGCCAGCCGTAATTGTAATTGTTAATGAAATTGTATTTATTAATCTTGCGTGAACCAGTTTGCAGTTATCGGGTCGAGGAATTCAGAAAATGAAAAAAACATAGAGAAAAAACACCATACATATAGAGAATTAGTCAATACAATTAGTTGTTTGAATTGGTTATTTGAAGTTATTAAGCTGTTAATATATAACTTCACTGTTTACAAGCCTAAATTTGGATAATGTGTTCGTAAAGCTGATTTGAAATAAGTTGAGACGGAAGGTTTTTGCTTTAATTTCAGCTGGAATGCCTTGTGCGCATCAAAACAAAGTGCATTCAAACCACCGCAACACGTTATTATTGCCCGTTTAGGTGACGGATTCGTAAGTGCCTTTCGACCTACCCCGCAAGTGGGATGTTAGGCAATAGCAACGTCCTTGGTTCGAGTACTACTTTACTCATGCTCTTTTGCTCACCCTTCAGCACGCCTATTCCCTGTTCCAACCTACCGTACGCCGACGGAACTTTCAACACTTTCTCTTCGTCTTTCATTCCACCAGCAAACATTACCATCCTCTTGGTACCTCATGGCGATGAACGAACATCTCCTTGTACAACATAATCGTTTACTCCACGCGCGACAATACAAAACGTTAAATCATGTAGAAAACCATCAGTTTCCTACCTGCTGAAAGTTTGCTCAAATTTTACCTTTGTGTATTTAGCATTTGTTCGCGTGTACCGGAGGAAATGTCTTCATCGCCTCCTTCTCATATCTAGGCTTATTTGCCAGAATGTGGCATTGAACATTGAGTTAAATTTATGTTAAATTTAGATGATCTGAAATTACTATTTTTATGTTTCTTCTAGCCATTTGAGGTTTTTATATGTTTATGATCATATTATTATATATTTATCTGCGCAAAAAAAATGTTTCGAATATCAATAGTACTCAACGATAAATAATGCTTCGCTGATGTGAGCAGCAACTATAGCATCACTGTTGCTTTTGAGAAGCTCATGTTCCTCTCTTCTTTGTTAACCATGGATACAGCACACACGAAC